>JAKSZU010000002.1:40877836-41180336 GCA_026018925.1 Tupaia tana
AATCCCTTCTTCTCCTTCACCTTCCAGGATCTTGGAGATGCACGCAGATGCGCATGGTCTGATTTTCAAGCCACCAGGTCTGAAACTCAGACAGCAGTCGGCCATGTGAGAGTCTGACAACGTAAGCACTACGCCATCTGCTGCCCCCCCCCCCAGAAGAAATCCTTATCTTCTAGTGTGTAGACCAAGAAGCTGGAATGAGATGTAAAGTAGTTTAGTAAATGACACTGGACAGTAGCACAGTGGTACAACATGGTGCCCTGTGACGCTAACCTACATGAGAAGGTCCTGGGTTTCAGGTTCATGTCCAGAGACACCCCCTTCCCCAGTACACTGGGCATGCATGAGCCCATGATCCTGGCTGGCTAAAGCTAGGCATAGACCACATGTCAATATCGCGTTGGCAGCTCTCTCTCTCTCTCTCTCCCTCTCTCAATCTCTCTCTTGCTAATGGATTAAATAAACCTTTCATAAAAATTTTTCAAAAGATAAAATGGCTTAGCAAGGACCAATAAGATAACACTTGACCTAAGAATTCTACTTCAGTTTGACTCAGAACTGATTCAAACTTTTAAACTTTGAAATGAGTTATGAAAGCTCTGGTCTTGTTCTCTGGATGACAATGTATTAACCAGATATTTCTTTAACACCTGGAAGAACATTAAAGAATAACTTCCCAAACTTTTCCTGAGCCCTATAAACAAATTGATTTAGATTATTAGTATAAAAAACGCACTATGTTTTTACACACAAAAGAAAAAATGTTCCATTTAACTACCTGATTCTGATTTTGAGACATACTAATTAAAGCTAAAATAAATTTTGGGAAATTCTTAGAAGCTTTTCTAATTTAGAAGATAGTTCTGATGCAAAGATGATGCATAGCTCATACATATACAGAGAAAAAAGATAAGGAAAAGAAAAAAAGCTAGAGTTGTTCAATTATAACATTTACAAAGCTAAGACTACAACATTGTGGGTAATCCTCTTCTTTGGAAAGCCTCAGAAGAGTGATACTAAACACCCATGAAGCAACCTAATTGTCTCTATCTTCCAAAACATCTTTCATGACAGTAAGCCAACTGAGTCTAACATGCCAATCACTGTTCCAGAGGAGAAATGGCAATTTATATTTGATCATATTTTTTTTTTTCAAAAAGAAAAGCCCAATCTATCTATTTGGGGAGTCAGAGTTTTTTTTTTTGTTTTGCTTTTGTTAAAGATATATCATAACGTTTTACTTTATAATTTTTGAATGCAAATTGTACTCAGAACTGTGACCAGAATTATTTCTGTTTATGTTTAATTACAGTGTTCATAACTGCATGTAACAAATGTAAATATTCATCAGCATGTATGGAAACTGCTCATGGCTAGTGTGTGTTATGCCTGTTCTTTTCATGATCCCAGCAATAACTGAATCTTAGAAAAATGGAGGCTAGCGCTGTGAAATGAGCCCAATTCAAATGCAGTGTAATATCAGAATACACCCCACCCTTGAACAACATGGGTTTACTTTGCACGTCCACTTAAATGCAGAATTTTTTCCTTTCTTTATTTTTTTACCTAATAACAAATTGATACAAAAAAAAAAAAAAACATAAAATTTTCCCCATGAGTGAAGGCATAAGAAATGAATCCAGCATTCACACATTTACCAACTTCAGTCATGCTTTAAGGATGCCTGCTTCTCTCTGAGACCCAATTGACTCCCTGAAAACTCAGTAGTCTTATGTGGTTGGTGATTCCTGTCTGCTGGCTTTCTCATTGCCCCTCTCCTGAGATTTAAGGATGGATTCTGCTGGCTGTCGTTCTGTCCCAGAGGTGCCCAGCCTTGACCCTGCCTCTGAGTGTGTGATCCCAGGTGGGTAAGACTCCTGGGTCCCTGTGCTCTCTCGGGCTCCTCTCCTTGTTGTTTCCCAAGGTGATGCTCAATCATCATCTGAAACTTTCTCTTTGTGGGTGTGGTTCTGGACACCTTCTTCTGTCACCTCAGATACATAGCCCAAGTGGATTTGAGAAGTGGGCTTGCAATCGGTCCTCACCTGCCTCTAGGGATGACAGATCACTGGTCAGCAGGAAGATGGCAGGTATGGGCAAAGCCTCGTAGTTTGCTCTGCAACCTTAGGGTGAAAGTGATTCTCCAGCGGTGCGACTTCAACTGGATCCTCCTGGACTATTGTCTTACACCAGGAAGTGGGAGAGGAGGCAGGAGAACTCAGGGTGGGGATGTGCATGTTCTCTAGCCTCTTTGCCCAGGTGCAACCAGAGTAGGCTATTAGTAGTTAAGTTTTGGGGGAGTCAAAAGTTCAACTCTGATTTTTGACAGTCAAAGATGGGTGCCCATAACTCCTGCATTGTTCAGGGATCAACTGTATATGTACAGGCTCTTCTCACAAAATGAATCCACATATAGTTTAGCAAAGAAATTATGACTAATAGTTTCAGTTAAAATATCCATTCTTTGGCTAATCAAGGCTTCTTTTCCAGGCATGAAAGTAAAATGGTCAATGTAGAGTAAAGCTGCTCACAATGGCAGACCAAACCATTATTCTCAAATTTTTCAGAGTGAAATAATTCTGTTCAGGTGTTCTGGAAAGGAGTGGTGACTCTTTGATTAAATATCTGTGAGGAAGTGTTTGACTAATTCAGTTCCTTTGGTGCTGGTCTAGAACCTTTAATGTACTAATAAACATTTTGTGTTTCCTAGAGAGTGCTGGTACACATAGTATTTTCCACACATGTTGCATGCTGCGCCCCCTTTTTATACAACATGTTTGTTCTGCTTGGTTTCTCACTCCCAGAAAGGGTGAAGAGAAAGCTGGTCAGATAAAGCCCGTAGGAGAGTGGTGGCTGCAGCTGCAGCACAGCCTGGTCATGTCTACGACCCAGGAAGCATTACTGTCTTCTAGAGGATGGTGCCAGGGCCTTCTTGAAACCAAGGTCTGAAAACAACAGAACAGGGTCCAGAAAAGGAGTAGGAGAGACACTAGAAAATGGCCTCTTGACTATCCTACAAGATTTTCCCTCTTTGCCCTCATTTCCAGTATTGCTCAGGTGTACCCAAACTGCTATGTGGGAACTCCACCCAGCTTACCAGTTCCTTCATCTTCCTGCTGAAGAGAGTTTACAAAACTTGAATAATTGGTAATAAAGTGGACA
This sequence comes from Tupaia tana, assembly GCA_026018925.1. NCBI lineage: Eukaryota > Metazoa > Chordata > Mammalia > Scandentia > Tupaiidae > Tupaia > Tupaia tana. The sequence goes on from JAKSZU010000002.1 coordinate 40,880,999, forward strand.
AATCATACCACAGATGTCACCATCATGCAGACTCCAGTAGAGTCAGTTGTCAAGCATGAGACAAAACATCCTTCTGTCTATAGAAGAATGACCACACCTCAGTCAGAGCCTAGACAATGGTGATGCTGTTACTAATAACAGTGGCCATTACTGAGGACCTATAATTTCATGAGCATCTGGCTATGAGTTTAACATACATTATCTTATTTAATCCTCAGACTAATTATCTTAGGAAAGAGATCTATTCTATAGATGAGGAAGTTGAGGCTTAAAGAAAAGTATAGAGGTCACTGAGTCAGTAAACAGTGCAATCAGCATTTGACAGAGATCGTTCTCACTCACAGGATGTAGAATTAAGTATTCTACTACACAGTCTAGGCCAATGCTGTATGCTGAAACACAGCAAAAATGACACACTTGCGAAAGCATTGTCATAACCCAAGCTATCTCCTGACAAGAAATTAACCAGAAGAAATCCCATTGGATGTAATAAGTTAGCCTATAGTTTGGATTTAATTAACAAGGATAAAGCAATTTTGAAGCACCTTTTCTTTTAAATAAATAGTAGTCTTTTGTTATAAGTTTATCAGGAAAGGAAGAAGAGATAGAGAAGTATGAAATGTAGAGCTGCTGAAAAATCGTGTATGAATATTAATTAATAAATGGCTATTGTAGAAAGTAATTTAAAATGCAATCAGTTTCTAAATTATTGCAATTGTTATTTAGAATATGATGTCAAATAAAATATACAGCATCACCACAATATAACACACTCTACCAGGGATGGAAGAACCTAACAGCAACAAACCTCTGAAGCTTATTTCTATGCTTGGGGCAATTTGCATGAATATCATCAGTAGTTCCACATCCTCTTACACTGTGCAATGGCCTGAACTACTCCCCAGCACCTTATTCAATGACTGTCCAACATTATAGAGATCACTGTGGCTGAATCCCATGTCATCAGTCAGGTAGTTCCATAGCCCTCTTATATACCGGAGGTCATCATTCAAGAAATCTCTAGAAAGCATGCGTGACAGACATTTTTTACTTCTAATTTCTATTAGCCACATATAAAACTGGATAACTGGAAATATAAGGGAGTTAAGAAAAATGTTTGTTCCAACTGAAATAATTATGATGAGTTTGTGGTGGAGCAAGATATCCTACGAAGAAGAATCAGAATTTTATGGGAACCAGCAGTTAGCGTAATGGCTATGTCGCTGGACTCCCACGTAGTCCACCGCGGTTCGCGTCTCGGACCCGGTGGCTTACAACTCACACCGGGCGCGTGTGCGTGCGTGCCCAAGATCCCGAGAGGAGAATGGAGGAGAAGGGATTGCGGCTTGACCATCCTCCCTGGGGGGTGATTTCTCGCTTTCTGTCTCTATGTCTCTCTCTGTCTGTCTGGCGAGCGCACGCGCCCTATAGCAGAATTTTATTGTGACCTTTTGGATGTGTCCTTCTGCCTCAGCTGTTCACTCACTTGAGGGAATTGTCCTTGATGATAATAAGAAGATAAATTCTACTTCACAATGCTGCTTTGTTCCCAAGGTTTTTGTAGTGTCACATGCCTTTGTGTACACAATATATGAGGGAAGGTAAAAATGCTGGGATCCTGAGTGAGCCCAAGGAAAATGCACCTTCAGGCACAGGAAAGCACCTATATCCACTTACAGGGCTCCAGGACTGCCATGAGATGGCTTTCTGAAGTCACAGAGTCACATCCCACTACCTTATCCAGTAGACAAGAGGCCACAGAACACAGAGAGGCAGTTTCAGTTTCTTTAGACTATCTCCAAGCTGAGAGAACGCAGATCAAATTCCTCTCAACTAGTTCACATTTAAAGCCTATTGGAGGCTTTCCCCAACTGCCACCTCCAGCAACCTTTACCACCTTCCCTCCCATCCACATTCTTCAGGCCTCAATTATTTGACAACTCGGCACTGGAATAAAACACCAAGATACCCTAGCCCTTTCCCTCTCATTTTAATTACCAGTACATAAGTCAGTCCCAGGATTTTCCCCATCCTGGTGGCTGGGCTTGGGGTCCAGCGATCATAGCAAGCATCTGGATGCCAAAAGGACTGGTCTAGTCATGTGACATGTAAATTGTTTACTTTCCAAATCACGGTTGCTGCAGCCATGAGAAAACTTGTCAAGCCTGCAGGGTGCAATGAGACAATGGAGGCTTGCTCAGATACTGTAATGGCTGTCTTTGTGTTGCACTAATTGCTTGGCCCTGTCTTATTTGGCTCAGCAATTAAAGGAAGGGTCTTGCTTTTGCTCTCTCCTGTTTTTGAAATCTTAGATAAACCTACGGCACTCCCTTTTCTTAAAATGATGCACCTCAGAATTAAATGTTCCATGTAGTCACTTAAGTATAAGAACCTTACTCATATAGAGCAAACAGAGTTAGAAGTTTTAAATGAGCAGTATTTGAATACAATTGGTCATTTGTGTAGCAAAATATTGAATGGTCATCAGGAAAGTCATGACACATTTTTGCACAGAAAAATACATCACGCCTTTCTCAACAACGTAATAGTTTGGCATCATACACAAGATTTTAATTGTCTTGAACGTTTAGGACTGAGTCCAAAAGAAATAATTACATTAACACATGTATGTCTTTACTACCATAGAGAATGCCTATACCCCTCCAGTCCCCCAACCCCAAAACCAGTAGTCAAATACCTGTTTCCAGTATCAGTATAACGAAATGATAGTGAACATTATTTCTAATAGTCACATTCAAAAGTCAGCCTCGGGAACCAGCAGTTAGTGTAATGGCTATGTCGCCGGACTCCCACGTAGTCGACTGCGGTTCGTGTCCCGGACCCAGTGGCTTAAAACTCACGCCGGGCGCATGTGCGTGTGTGCCCAAGATCCTGAGAGGAGAATGGAGAAGGGATTACGGCATGACCATCCCCCCCTGGGGGGTGATTTCTCGCTTTCTGTCTCTATGTATCTCTCTGTCTGTCTGGCGAGCGCACGCACCCTATAGCGAAAAAAAAAAACCTCTCAAAAAAAAAAAAAGAAAAACAAAAGTCAGCCTCATGACTTCTGTGTGTTCACATAGAGTAAACAGGGGAACCTGACAAGTGTCAGGGCTTGACCTGGATAATGGGCCTGGATCCAATAAACTGTGTTCAATGATTCCTCCAGCAAAGTGGCCACGCTCTCAGCAGACACTCTAAGCTCTTCCTTACAGCCCTACAGGGACAGTCTGACTTCTTCATTAATACCACAAGTTTAGCAGCAGTGATTCAGTTACCTATAAAAAAATACGCTCTATTGACAAGGATTATTTACAGAGAAAGGGAAGATTTAAACATGTGGACTGTGAAAAACATCTGGGAACTTGTCGAAAAATAAAAATAAGCTTCTTTGCCAAAAACTCAGGAAAAGACCAGCATAGGGCAATCTTTCTCTTTCTCAGCATTCTCATACAGAGTCTTTCTTAACTATGAAACCGTACGGCAGTTTCCAGATGTGGCTATAAGGACTAATACACACAAAGATATAGAAAGTTCTCTGAAATACCTAAAAATATTACCCATGCACATTTTAAAGGACTTTTGAGTTCCCAGTACGTGCTTTTCTGTTCGCTTCATATAAAGCCATTAAGAATGGGACAAGATAAAGATAACTTTCCCTTACTAGTTATTAGGTCTGGATGAATCACATACCTGTGGGTTATTTTAGTAAGAGAGATAAGGAGCTTGACCATTAGTTTCTCGCAGAACAAAGGCACACTTTCCAGAATGTATGAAAGGTGATTTTATGACAATATTCCATGTTGTGCTACAGCCATAGGATTTTTTTTTTTATTGCTACACAAAAATGCCCGCAATCTTAGCTTACAACAACCTCCACTTATTTACTCTCTGTTTCTCAATGTTAAAATCTAGGCACAATGTGACTGGATTTCTTCTTAGAGTCTCAAAAGACTAAATTAAGGTGTTAGGTACTCCTATCTGGACCTTAAAATCCTCCTCCACACTCATGTTTTTTTTGGCAAGATTCAGTTCCTTGTGGTTGTCAGACTGGGGTCCATTTTTCCTTGTTGGCTGTCGGCAAGAGCCACTCTTAGCTCCTGGAGGTTGCCTTCATTTTCTATCACATGGTGTATCCATCTTCAAAGCCAGCCACATAGAATCCTCCTTGCCCCAAATCCCTCTGACACTTCAAATCTCTTTTATTTACAGAGGAAAAAAAAAAAAGAAAAAAACATAACCTTTAGAAACTCACCTAATCTGGTCAGGCCCATCTGAGATAATCACCTTCTCTTATATTTATTTATTTATTTTTAGGATTTTTTGTCACAGGGTGTGTGCACTTGCTGGAAAGAGAGAGAGAGAGAGAGAAAGAAATCACCCTCCTGGAGGAATGACTATGCTATAATCCCTTCTCCTCCATTCTCATCTCAGGATTTTGGGCGTGCATGCGCATGTGTCCAGCATGATTTCCAAGTCAGCGGGTCCTGGACTCAAACCATGGTAGTCCATATGGGAGTCCAGCACCTGAATCACCACACCGTGGCAAATAATTTGGAAACTTAATCTGCAGAATTCCTTCACAGAAGCACTTGCAGTAGGTTTTACTGGCTATCTGGGAGGAGGTGTGTAGGTACCAGGTGCAGGAATCTTGAGAGCTACCTTAGAACTCTACCGACTGTAACTGCATGAAAGAGTGAATAGCCCTGAGATGAAATGTGTACATGATTATCACTATCACATGAATCTACAAGGAATCTAGTCTACACCAGGTAAAGGTATAAAATTCCCCTGGTACACTGCTAATAGAAATATAAATTAATACAGTTGTTGTAGAAAACAGTATGGATGTTGCTCAGAAATCTTAAAGTAGACCTGTATCACACTCTTGACTATTTACCCAAAGGACAAAGAATCACTCAGTCAGGAAGACACGTGCACACCTGTGTTTATTGCAGCATTATTCAGAATCGTTAAGCTATGGAATCACCCTACATATGCAATAAAAATAGGATTAGGAAAATGTGGCATATGTGCACAATAGAATATTACTTAGCCATAAAGAACAACAACAAAATCCTGTCATTTGAAATAAAGTGGATGAATCTAGAAGAAAAAGTGCTAAGTGAAATTATTTAGTTATAAAAGACGTACTATACATCCCCACTTAACATACACCAAATAGTTACACTCTATGGCAAAAATCGTATACTCAATGGCATAGCAGAGAGAACAATGGTAGACACCTGAAGCTCCAAGAGCGGGGAGCAGGGAAGCAGAGTAAAATCTGGAGAAAATGAACAACAAGAACAACAACAACAAGAACACATGTAAAGAAGGGAAATAGTTTATAGGAACTATACACCACAGCTGAATAAACACGTGCTAACAATTCAATGTATACTTCCAGAAAAACTAGAATGTGTTTGATATTATGTAATGTTCAATGCTGAATAAAATTAATATGTCTGTATTCTTGATTTGATTATTATACTCACTATGCATACCTTGAAAAATCATTCTATACCCCAGAAAGGCATACAATGATTATTTGTAAATGAGGAATCATATTCTTAAAATAAAAATTAAAAACATACATATATACGTATATGTATATGTGTGTGTATATACATTATATATATGTATATACATATGTGTGTGTGTGTGTGTATATATATATATATATATATATATATATACATATATAAAGAGAGAGAGAGAGAGACCAGCAGATGGTGGAATGGTTATGGTGCTGGACTCCCACCTAGTTGACTGCAGTTCCAGTCCTGGACCCAGTGGCTTAAACTCACGCCAAGCACGTGTGTGTGCATGCCCTAAATCCCAAGAAGAGAAGAGAGGAGAAGGGATTGTGGCATGGCCATCCTGTAGCAAAAATATCTCTGTAAAAAGAAATGATATATATATACACACACTCCCCTTTAGGTTGCAGAGGAGTGACGGTGGCTGCTGATTCAGAGCAGTCTTAGCTGTCATCTATGATGAGCATAAATGACTGTCTGATGAACCTGAGCATGTGTCATAGAGTCTGGGCCCCTCTCTTCAGAGAAGAGAGAAGCTTCAAAACCAAGAAAATAAAGGGTTGCTTCAATCCTTCTTCTTCTTTTTTTTTTTTAATGTTTTTGCCATAGAGCCATGCCTGCACTCCCAGAGACACAGTGAGAGGGAAAGTGAGAAATCACCAATCTCTGTCCTCTATTCTCCTCCTCCTGTCTACCCTTTCTTTTTAACACTCTGTAAGATAGAGCCAAACTCTCCTCTCTCTTGGTCTCTTGTCACAAACACGGCCTCTCTGGCCTTCTCTTGAAGTTTGTTCCAGAGCTGACTAGACACAGAAGACAGTAGACCTAGTCACCTGCTATCACTGCAGAGTGGCTGCTCAAACTCCCAGACCATGCATGAATGACTGCAGAGCCATTTCACTCTGAACTCCACGGAATGGCACTTTAGAAATATTACTTCAATGGCCTAATTCTTAGGTGTAGACAGAGAAAATTATTTTTAAAACTGTCTTCATGACTCATAAGTGAACTCATGGGGCAAAAAAATAAATAAATAAAAAGAAAGAAAAAAATAATATTTTCTTTTCAATCATAATAGATTGTTCTTTCTATTTTGTTTTGCTTTATTAAAGTAACACAAGTGAGTCAGGTTTAGGACAACTCAGAATGTTTTCAAGTTTGCCTAACTCCTAACCATACATTCAGGCAATTATGTTCCACCTACTTCTTCTGGGTTGGATTGGCTTTATGTTTTTCATTATGAATTTTAAAATGAAAAAAAAGGTTTTTTTTGTATTTTTTTTTTGTTTTGGAGAGGTTTTTGCTATAGGGTGCTTGCACTCGCCAGAAAGACAGAGAGAGACAGAGAGACAGAAAGCAAGAAATCACCCCCCAGGGGGAATGGCCATGCCGCAATCCCTTCTCCTCCATTCTCCTCTTGGGATCTTGGGCACGCACGCAAACGAGCCCGGTGTGAGTTTAAGCCACCGGGTCTGGGACTTGAACCACGGTCGACTACATGGGAGTCCAGTGACATAGCCATTATGCTGACTGCTGGTCCCTTAAAATGAAAATTTTAACAAGTTAGCTCTTTTCCCCCTCCAAGAGAGACCATTACTATATAATGACCTATATGAGGAATAACATCTCTCTGCTCACTCACATTCCTTACCTCTTCTCCTACCCACTGCCACTGGCTAAAGGGAGAACATGTCTAGAACTTGACTTTATTCCAGAAAAGTCAGCCTGTGGCCAGAGAATAGGTGGAGAGACTTGAGAAGTAGAAATCAAAAATGGGCATGACAGGAAGGCACATGAGCTTCAGAAGACGCAGAAATGAGGATCTAGTAGTCTGAAGCTTATGCCCATAGTACTACCAGTGTTCTATCCATGACAACAGACCAAAGCAATCACACAACATCTAAAGCGCACAACTGATACAAGCAGTAAAACGAAAATGAATCACCTTGGTTAGATGAATAATTGAACAAAGGACAACATAGCCATTTTTGCTATGCTGCTTTGTCATGACAGCTATGCAGTCTTAAGTTCTCCTGAATTTTAACATATTAAATAATAATTAAAATAAAAATAGTAGTGTGTTGATTAATTTTATGCATCAACCTGAGTGGATGCCCATAAAATTGGTAAGAAACTATTTTGCAGTGTGTCTATACAGGTGTTTCTAGAAGAGATGAGCATTTGAAACAGTAGATGAGAAAAGAAGATTGCTTTCAACAATGTGGCTGGGTGTCATCCGATCTGTTGAGGACCCCCATTGAACAAAAAGGAAAAGGAAAGGCAAATTTATTCTCTATTAGAATTGAGATAGCCAACTTCTCCTGCTCTGGTACATCAGTTCTCCTGCTTCTTCAGTTTTTAAGGCTTTAATTAGAACTACACCATTTGCTTACATGGGCCTCAAGCTTGCAGATGGCATATCATGGAACTTCTCAACCTCCATAATCACATAAAGCAATCCTGCATGATAAACCTCTTAATAGCTTTACCTATTCTATATCTATAGTTATATTTATAGGCTTTGTTCCTCTACAGAATTCTGACTAATACAAGTGAGAAATGGTTATGCAACATTCGTCTATACTAAACACTATTCTAAGGTACTTTAATTAGTTTTATTAATCTGCATGACAATGTACAATGTAGGAAATATTATTCTTCCTTTTTACAGAGGAGAAAACTGAGTCCAAGGTAACTTGATCATAGCTATATAGCTAGTAAATAGTGTAACTAGCAATCCATGAAAATAAGAGTTAGCTATGTACATCATAGTACACATTAAAGGGAATATTGTGTATGTTTGTTACTGTGCAAATGTACAATATTCCATTAAAAATCTAAGTCACAACAGAGAATTCTATGCATGTAGAAGTGCAGTAGGAAAGTTGAAATAAGTCTCCATGACAAGTAGATGATACACTCAGACATCAAACTAAATGACTTCCTCTTTAGCATGATAGAGTTTTTTTTTTTTTTTGTTTTTTGTTTTTTTTTTAATCTTTGAATTAAACTTGCTAACTAGATGTGATCTGAGCAGTTACAAAATGGATAAGCACTACTAGTTGTCAGGAGATGCAGGTTCTGGTTCTACCGTTTAGCCATAAAAATGCTAGTAAGGTAGTGAGTGTCTTGGCCAGTTTCTAGTTCCATGCAATGGGTATAAAAAAAATTTAAAATGCCCCACTTGAGACCAGCAGATGGCATAATGGTTATGTCACTAGACTCCCATACAGTCAGTCACAGTTCTAGTCTCAGACAAGGCGACTTAAAACTTAGGCTGGGCACATGTATGTGCCCAAAATCCAGACAGGAGAATGAAGGAGAATGGATTGCAGCAGGGCCATCCCCACCACTGCCCCTTCCCCCCGTGGGTGATTTCTTGTTCTCTGTCTCTCTCTGCTGAGAGCACACGCCCTATAGCAAAAATCTCAAAAAAAAAAAAAAAAAACACTACTTATGTTAGGATAGTATATTCTTAGGAAGGTAAAATAAAAGATTAAACGTACATGCACTTGGAAAAAATACAATTCTGTGAAAGAATAATGTCTTTAAAAGTTTCTAAGGATCCATAAATGTTTGCAAAGTTATTTTAATTTACACAAAAGAGAGAAAAACTCATAGTATAAATGGTTTAGGACCCTATTTTCCTACATTAAGAGCTCCATGGAGCTCCAATTACTTCATTTGTAGATGAACTGTCACAAGTAAAGAGCATATTATTCAGAGAAGTTAGAATCTTTATACATATGTCTATAACCTAAATAAAATTTTAGACAGAATTCATCTGAACCATCAAGAAATTGAAAGAAAAAGAATCAAAATACTGGCTTTTGAAGCTATTTACTAGCCATCCATGTGTAAAGACATTGAACAAGGAAGAGGAAATTGTAGTACATATAATCTTAATTGCTACAACCTTCTAGAGTCAACAGAAAAATGAAAGGTGTAGTTTAATTAATCACATTTTAAAGATAAAAATTTTCCATCAGGCTTATTATCTTTTACATGTATAGACAGTGATTCTTTCCTGTGGGAGTTTTGTGATTTATAAATCACAGAACATATTAAGTCACAAAATACATATTCCAATTCTCCCTGCGTTTCCAGTCTGTCAAACATAAAAATGTGAAAAGAAAAAAAACCCTACCATCGCAATGTTCTTAATAGCACCGAAAAAAATTAAAAATTATATTCAATTTAACAATTTTTTGAGATAAGTGAGTCTGATGTGTGCCCAGTGTGCTGGATAATATTGGGGAATAAAAAAGTGTACAAAGACATAATTAAAGTAAGATACTAAAATGTGTACAAAGAGTGCCAGGTAATGGATTGGAATAATTACCATAATCAAAATGGCAACTCTATCCAAATTAATCTATGTATTTAACACAATTCCAATAAAAATACCAAAGATTTTCTTCACAGATCTAGAAAAGACAATCATAGAATTTGTCTAGAATCATAAAAAATTTCATATTGCCAAAGCAATCCTGTGCAAGAAGAGTGCAGTAGGTGGCATTTCACTCCCTGACTCCAAAATATACTATAAAGCTGTGATAATCCAAACAGCATGGTATTGGCACAAAAACAGACAAGTGGACCAATGGAATAGAATAGAGACCCCAGAAATAAACCCCAAAGCTTGCAGCCAACGTATTTTTGACAAAGGATACCAGTCAATCCATTGGGAAAAGGAAAACCATTTTAGCAAATGGTGCTGGAAAAACTGGGTATCCACTTGCAGAAAGATGAAATACCCATCTTTCACCATTAACAAAAATCAACTCAAAATGTACCAAAGATCTGAACCTAAGACCTCAAACTGTAAAACTACTGGTGTAAAATACTGGGGAAACTCCGGGAGTCATTGAGGTAGGCAAAAACTTCTTACATAAGACTCCCAAAGCACAGGCAATAATCCCTAAAATAGACAAGTGGGACTATATCAGATTAAGAAGTTTCTGCACAGCCATGAACACAGTAACAAGTGAGAATCAACAACCCTCAGAATCAGATAATATTTTCATAAAATATGCCTCAGACAAGGGACTGATAACCAGAATACACAGGGAACTCAAGCAGCTTTCCCCTTCCCCCCAAAAAAAACATGGTGAACCCAATTAAAAGGTGGAAAATGAGCTGAACAAAAATCTCTCTAAGAAAGACATAAAAACAGCCAAAAAGCATATGAGGCAGTGCTCAACATCCCTCATCATAAGGGATATGATGCAGATTAAAGCCACAATGAAATAACACCTAGCCCCTGTCAGAATGCCAAAGGTTAAGTATACAAAAAGTGATAAATGCTGGAATGTGGTGAAAGGGGAACTTGATAACACTGTTGGTGGGAATGTAAACTGGTTCTGCCAGGTGGAAAACAATATGGAGGTTCCTCAAAGATCTACAAATAGAACTACCAATAGATCCAGCAATCCCACTTCTGGGTATTTACCCAAAGGACAGAAGAATGCTCAGTCAGAAAAGTGCTTGCACATCGATGTTTATTGCAGCATTATTCACTGTCGCTAAGACATGGAACCAACCTAAATGTCCACAAACAGATGCGTGAATAGGAAAAGTGTGACACATATACTCTATGGAATACTACTCAGCCATAAAAAACAAGACCCCAGCACTCGATAGAAAGTAGCAACTATTATTTTGAATCGCTTTAAAATGATATCAAATAAAAATGTCAAGATGATCAAAGGGGAACAAAGTATCAGACAGAAACCTTAATGAATATTTAACATATCTTCAAAGTCTATTTAAAATTATATTCCTAATAGAATATATATTATTTATTGACTTTAATTAAATCAAATGGCCAAGATCTAAAAGTATACAAATAGCCACAATCCAAATGACCTTTGGATATTTTGACAAATTAACAGAATCCCTGTTTTCCTAGAACTAAAAAAGTCTTTTATTTTTTGAAGAAAGTATGAAAGATAAGTAACATTATTTAGGGAGCTAAATCCTTGAGGTCAGATTGCTCTTCATAATTAAGTAGCACCCCTCTTAAAACATTGTGGAGAAAGAATGAGTCTGACTTCGTTAAATAATGTTGGACCACCGACAGTTTTCAAGTCCTACCACCCCTTATTCCCATCTTTTGTACCACACCTGAGCAACATGATAAGAAAGCCTGAGCACTCCCTCCTTCATACTAGTGAAGAAGTTCAAACCACAAAAACCTGGTCTGATGGGTAGGAATCCCATCCCCAGTCTTGCTGTCTATCTCTATAGCCACAGTTAATCCAAATTCACCTACCTTCCCTTTCACTCAAGTCATTAGGAATGGCTTGGAATCTGCCCTGCTCTTCCACAAAAAGCTCTGTTATTATGAGCATTATAAACTTTCTCATACTCTCTAGCTTGCTGTGTTTGTAGCATCATTAGTTTAATATCTGAATCAATTTGGAGTTGAGAACTGATTCTGCCCTCCACTGGGCAACTAAGAAACAAGTGGATTCCCATTGCACTTAACATAAATGACAAGGGCCAGCTGGATCCGACATGGCCACCTGCACAGTTCCCCCACAGGAATCAAGGGAAAAAGAAACAGAACACTTAAGGGATGAAAAAATGGAAAACTACCTATTGATGATAATGCCTTTCAGTGGACTAATATACATTTTATTCATGCTGGGAAAATTCATTTTACAAGTGGTAATGACATACAGTGGTTGACTGAAAGAAAGAAGAAAGAAAGAAAAGAAAGAAAGAAGAAAGAGAAAAGAAAGAAGAAAGAGAAACAAAAAAATCAAAGAAGAAAGAGAGAAAGAGAGAGAGAAAAAACAAAGAAGAACGAACGAAAGAGAGAGAGAAAGAAAGAGAAAAATAAAGAAAGGAAATACACTGGGCATGTGTACCAGAGCATTCAAAATCCTAAAAAGAAAGAGAAATTGAGATGGGATTGTGGCAGGACCATCCTCCATTGGAGGGATGCTTTTTCACTTTCTCTCTCTCTCTCATTCTTTTTTAAATGACAAAATAATAATAATGGTTAATACTTGCCAGACATTATTCTAAGTATTTTACATTTATCAATTCATTTACTCTTCCTAAAAGTTCCATCAGATAGGTACTATTATTTTCAAGCCCATTATAAATCAGGAAATACAGAGATTCGCAAAGTTAATAATACATCCATGTCACGTAGCTAAGAAGCAGCAGCAGGAGTTGAACCTGGGCACCTGGCTTTAGAATCGGTGCTTGTAGCCTCTTCCCTGTAAGGTTGCAATTCTGATGCACAAATGGCCTGTGTAGACCTGCACAGCTTGGCTTTTGGCCTCCCTTTCCAGATGGATTGTGGTACTCCACCCTGTTCCCTCTGCCCCTGGGTCCTGCCTCTACCGTTTTCTCTCCTCTTCGTCAAGGCAACTCCTATCACCTCAATTTTTGAGTAATCATTTTCTCTCCTGCTCCCCTCTCCCTACTTCTCAACTAGTTCAAATGTCCTTATTACAGACTATATAGTTTACTGTGTGCTTCTCATCTGTGCTCTTATCAGTATTAAAAGCTTGCCTTTATTTTTCTGATTATTTGATGGTTTTTCTCTCTAGTAGTAACGTATAAGTTCAATGACAGAAGGGACACTGTTTATTTTTACTAGTTGTTACCCTTTGGTAGTGACTGGCACTGAAATAGGTTCTCTGTAAATGTTATATTTGTTGAATATGCAATTAATACACACTTCCATTTCATAACAATCATCTATACTGCTCAGAGCTAGACTGACCCCTTTAGCAGGAATGTATAAGCAAATGGCCTTTGTGGATTGATCCAGGTTTTCCTGCTCTGGAACTACAATCCTCACCACAACTTCGAGATTTTCTAGAAGAAAGGAGGCATGTGTTCTCTCTCCCTGGGTCCCCTCCATGCAGGGATGTCACACTCCGGGTCTGCCTGATTTGGAAAGGTCCACTGGGAACTCCCCTGGGGAATGACACAGAGGTTGGCCCTGGAAAAGAAGTGCTCTCTCCACGCCCAGGTAAAGATGGACTCATGGATGTGCAGGAGCGTGTGCCTCTGGTGTGCTGGGATCTTTAACCATCATCTTAAGCTACACGGGATTTAGCGCATGACCCTTCTTCCTGCACTGAAAACCCGGAAGTGGAGAAAGGTGCAGATAGGCTTTACTTTTAACAGTGTGCACATTATCTTTTATGTGTTTTTTATTTATTTTTTTAATTTACTATTTGAAGTAGCTATTACCATCTCCATTTTACAGACAAGGGGTAAAGAAACTGAGTGGTGTGCCAAGTAAATGGCAGCGGGTATACCGAGATTTAAAGCCAGCCCTAAAATGCTCCAAGCCCCACATTTGCTCCTCCGAAGAATGATGGCATCATCCAGCCTCCCACAGACTTTCCACATCCAAAGAGTAGAGTCTTAAAGCATCAGGATATAAGAAATTAAATGCTGACAGGGATACTTTAAAAAATTTTAAAACATTTTGCCCTCATTAGCAAATTCATTATAGTGTGTTATTAGAAATACTGTGAAGAGATATTTTTACCTATTAAAGAAAGCCTTTCCTGCTACCTTAAAATTTTTTAATAATTGCTAAATAAAAATATAGTTGGCCTAATCATTAAAGATCTTTTTTTAAAGATAAAAAGAAAAAGAAGTGAAGAGACCCAGCTGCAGTGGCCAAGGAGGTAGGGCCTGCTCTGTGGTGCCAGAACCACATGGATGAACACAGCTTGGATTGCAGGTCATGAAACATGCTGGGTGCACGTAGGCACAACACCTGTGATCCCAGCTAGCTGGAAGGCTGAGGTGAAGGACGAAGGTTGTGGCATGGTAAGGACTTGCCAATGATGACTGTTTCTTTCTCTCTCTCTCTCTTTCTCTCTCTCTCTCTCTCTCTCTCTCTCTCTCTCTCTCTCTCTCTCTCTCTCTCTCTCTCCCCCTCTGTCTCATACAAGAAATAAAATAACAGATTTCTGAAGAGAAAAAGAATAAGATGGTAAGCCCACATTTAACTCCTTATTAATGGGGGGAAACAAGAACCAGCAGTTAGCGTAATGGCTATGTTGCTGGACTCCCACGTAGTCGACCGCGGTTCGCATCCCAGACCCGGTGGCTTAAAACTCACGCCGGGCGCGTGTGCGTGCGTGCCCAAGATCTTGAGAGGAGAATGGAGGAGAAGGGATTGTGGTGTGACCATCCCCCCTGGGGAGTGATTTCTCGCTTTCTGTCTCTATGTCTCTCTCTGTCTGTCGGGCGAGCACAGGCGCCCTATAGCAAAAACCTCTAAAAAAAAAAAAAAAAAAAAAAAAAAAAAAACGGGGGGAAGCAATGGTATTCAACAATAGAGTCTATGAAAGAAAACAACCCAGAAAATATTGGAGAAAAAGTAATAGTTGAAATTGAAAAAGGGGTGGGGTGTGTTGGGATCCCTGTTTGATTTAATCCAGTCTCTGTTATATAATGACTGAATACAAAAACCTGGGTAATTATAAAGGATAGAGATTTATATACTAGTGGTTTAGAAACTCTAAGGTCAAAGGATGGTATCTGGTGATGGTCTTCTTGCTGGTGGAGACTGCAGAGTCCCACAGTGGTGCAGGGCATCATGCAGTGAGATCTTGCAAGCATCCATGTGTCTGTGTGTGTCTGTATTGGTGTCTGTGATTGTCTCCATTCCCTCTCATTATAAACCCACAAGGGTTTAATTGTGTGGACCCTACCCTGATGATCTTATGCATTCCCAGTTAGCTCCCAAAGGCCCCACTACCTTTTAACATTATAGAGGAATTAAGTTTTCATTCTCTTAATCTCATCACACCCAGATTTCTTTTTTTTGGAAAGGTTTTTGCTATAGGGTGCATGCACTTGCCAGACAGAGAGAGACAGAGAGACAGAAAGCGAGAAATCACCCCCAAAGGGGATGGCCACACCACAATCCCTTCTCCTCCTTTCTCCTCTCGGGATCTTGGGCACGCACGCACATGCGCCCAGCGTGAGTTTTAGGCCACCGGGTCCGGGACGCAAACCATGGTCAACTACATGCGAGTCCAGCGACATAGTCATTACTATGGTCCCTCATCACATCCAAATTTCAACACATGAATTAGGGGTGGCGGGGGAGAAGGGCAGAGGAAACATTCAAATCACAGCAATCCCTAAAATATGTGGCTGATCCCCAGACTGAAAGGAGCTCCACATCACGAGAAGTAGGTAAACACCAATTCAGGGAGTGTGTACTGTAATGTGCAGGAGGTGACCAGGCAGTTTCACAGAGATCCTGAATGAGAGACCGTAATAACTCATCCTTGATGGATTGGTGAGAACGAGTCTTTGAGGGACTGCAACCGTATGCTAATATCAAGACAGGCTCGGAACCAGCAGTTAGCGTAATGGCTATGTCGCTGGACTCCCACGTTGTTACCCGCGGTTCACGTCCCGGACCCGGTGGCTTAAAACTCACGCCGGGCGCGTGTGCATGCGTGCCCAAGATCCCAAGAGGAGAACGGAGGAGAAGGGATTGCGGCGTGGCCATCCCCCCTGGGGGGTGATTTCTCGCTTTCTGTCTCTCTGTCTCTCTCTGTCTGTCTGGCGAGCGCACGCGCCCTATAGCGAAAACCTCTCAAAAAAAAAAAAAAAAAAACAGGCACGAAGCTGGAGTTAGTACCAGTTCCTGTGCCCTTTCACTGCTACAGAAGCGAGCCTACCCTGAGAGTCACCTGGTAGATGCCTAAATGTCCTCTGGATGGAATTCACTCAATCACCTTGCCTTCGCAATGAAGGGAATACTAAAAAAGAAAAAAGGAAGATACACTAAGACCAGCATATCTCATCATCCTAGCCTTGGGATGATCGATGAATAGGTGTGTGCTGTTTGTTAAACAGCAGCAGTATGCAGTTCCATCTGAATGTAGCTCAGGAGACAGCTGAGTAGATAATTAATCAGTTCTAGGCCATCCATTCCTCACAAGATCCAGGGTACTGAATCCTTTGCAAGGCTTTTATTTCTACTTTATTAATTTTTATGTCTGTCCACCAAAAGAAAAGGCAGTGTTTATTTTTGCATTTGAGAATGTTCCGGCATATAATGGATCTCTGTAAACATATTTAATGTAAGTAAAATACAAATAAAAGTTTGTGTTCACAAAACAAAATTCATGTTAGGGTCATAAAGAATTAAAGCAGGGACCAGCAGATGGTGTAATAATTATGTCACTGGACTCCCTTGTAGTCTACCATGATTTCAGTCCTGAACCTGGAGCTTTAAACCCACACAGGGCGTGTGGGCATGTGTGCCCAAAATCCTGAGAGGGGAATGAGGTGAAAGGATTATGGCATGGCCATTCCCCCAGGAAGGTGATTTCTTGGTTTCTATCTCTCCCTCTGTCTCTCTGGTGAGTACACATGCCCTATAACAAAAATCTCTCTTATTAAAAACAAACAAACAAAAAAAGTCGGGACCAGCAGTTAGCGTAATGGCTATGTCGCTGGACTCCCACGTAGTCGACTGCGGTTCAGTCCCGGACCCGGTGGCTTAAACTCACGCTGGGCGCATGTGCATGCGTGCCCAAGATCCCGAGAGGAGAACGGAGGAGAAGGGATTGCGGCATGGCCATCCCTCCTGGGGGGTGATTTCTCGCTTTCTGTCTCTCTGTCTCGCTCTCTCTGTCTGGCAAGCTCACGCGCCCTATAGCAAAAACCTCTAAAAAAAAAAAAAAAAAAAGTAATCCATGTTCTATATGGAATGACTATCAATGTCAATTACACTTTCTAAAAAGATGCCTAATACATGGAAAGTATTCAGCTATGTGGACAATTTTCTAAAGAATCAAAGGGCCAACTCTGTGGTGAACTGATTAAGGGTGGATGGCCAACCATGTTTGGACTTCCTGTACCAGTGACTTGAAAAACATACTGGACATGTGTGTGTCGAGAATACCAACAGGAAGAAATGGAGTAGAAAAGATTGAGGCATGACCACACCCAATTAAGGGTGCTTTCTCTCCCTCTCTCTCTCTTTCTCTCTCTCTCTGGTGACCACATCTACCCTCTGATCCCCCCCAAAAAAAAAATCGTAGTAGCAAATCTTTAAACAAAAGATTATATTTAAAAAAAGAAAAACCTTGTTTGGAATTAAATATGACACTGAAATTCTAACAGGAACTTGCTTCCATTTTAGTTAGATGATTTGGCCATGGAGACACTTCTCTCTTTGAGAGGTCTATATAGAGTTGAGTGCATGTAACTTTTCACATACAAATATTACAGCTGCAAGAAAATTCTGCCACTTTTGTACAACCCCATAATGTAAAAATTTATGCTACTGTTCATGAGAACAACTTGTTCTTCATATCCTGCACTTCCAGGAGCAGGGGCATCTTAGATTCCATAACCATATAGTAGTAATGTCCTGGTACCAGGAACACCCCATGTGTGACCCATGGACAAGCAGTTATGTGTAAATGGGATGCCTACAGAGTTCACATACTCAAATGTAGGCTCATTTCACTCAGTGATCTATGAGAAATTCCCATGTGGAACCAGCCAAGGAACATATTGGTATAACTTCAAACCACTGACATCTTAATGAATGCCTACAAGCAAACAACTGGTAATAATAAAATCTCCTTGTCAGAAATTCTTCAGCTGTCCCTTTCACCTATCCCTGATGCTCTCCATTCAATTTAACTTTCTTTCTCAGCATCTCCACCTATTTTTGCTAGTTTTATGCTTTCTTGTTGTGGAGAGGAGGGTGTAAAGGGAGATGAAAGCTGTGGAAACACAAGAGAAAAGACCAAGTGAAAATTTTACCTTTAAATTACCATAATACTGGATGATAAATGAGTTTATGTAAAAAGATGCCTACTCTAGAAACAGTGACATTTTTGCATTGTACAATTAGTTTGTGGAGTGTATGTGTGTGTGTGGTACTGAGTACTGCTGGAGTACAAGGGTGGGTTTTTTTTAAATGTCACTTAACTTCTGTCTCTGTTTTGGATTTCTATTGTTTTTGGTATCTGGTACAGATTTGCAGAAAAATAAATTGGACATACACAGGTGAAGCCACTTAGTGCCTATCAAATCTGCAGAACTAGTCTCATCGAGCACTGGAGGATTTTGATTATTTGTGGATTCAGAGGATCCAAAATTAGGTCCTAATAGCTCCCCCTGAGTGTGACTTAACTGCAGCGTGGCCACTTCCGGTGTCTCACGAGCCTCTGTGTGGTCCTTGTTTCCTCCATACTTAGTCTCACAGGCTTGGACTATTTACAATGACTAACCCAATTTGCAAATTTTCACTGGGAATACTTTTTATATAGTAGAAAAGAAATAGTAATGCCCTGTCATCAAGGCTTAACCAAAAGGTTCTAAGGCAGACATGTTCCACGGGACATGAAGAATTGACTCAAGCACTCAGAATGTAATCCAGTTCATCTGAAAACATTTTCAGTTGCCTGTGTAATAAGAACAACCAATTTCAGCAGCAATCCTAGAAGAAAAAAGGAAAGAGGTCCCTACTCGTAAAAATACCTTCACAACTAACACAGACATGCTTTCCCAATTAATGTCCTTCCTCGAAGGCTACAGAAGGGGGCTGTGCAGTCTATGAGACTTTGTCCCCTGTGTCTAGGCTGAGCTTTGGAAGCAGAATAGAGGCAGGGCATCAGAAAAAGCCTGAGCAGGGGAAATCGTCTCTGCTCCTCTCTTGGTTTTGTGATAAAAGGCTGTTGACAGTCCTGGACCAACAGCAATGAAACCTTTTCTAGACACTCTCTCCCAAGTCTTTTAATGAATTCTTTTAAAGCTATACGTTTTTAATTATTATGAATTCAAAGTTATTTAATAGATCACAGATTTTCATTTAGTCTATTGCAGGAGGATTCCTAAAGGAAACTATTATAACTCTTTGTTCTTAAACAAATAAAGTGTGTTCTTTATCTTTGAGGAAGCTGATAATATGATAGGTGCAGATTTAAGGGCTAATTACACTAAATATCAGGGCATAACTCAAAAGTGAGACTGCATCTATTATGTAGAATTCCCTAAAGAAACATTAGAAATTTTATATGCATTGATTGCTAGTTAGCATTAGAAAGACATCTATGAGGTGACTCCACCAAAGCCACAACTGTTTGCATTAGCAAGCAGGCAACATAAGCTAACTGATAAGAATGAAGTGATATAATGCAATTAATACAGTTATGTCTGTTAATTAGTGTTTTCCAACTGTCAAAAGAAGATGCCTTTTAGGAGCCAAACTTATTTTAGTGATTAAAAATTAGAATCCATCTTGTAACGCTGTGATGGACCTTCCTTTGATCTAATTAAAAGGAGAGTTTGCATACTCAAAACTTGCGGCCTCTGTGACATAAATTAACATATTCATAAATGAGATAGATGGGTATTTTGCAATTAACATGGGACAACGAGAAAAAGGCCTAATTAGTAAACATGCTTTCTTTATTAACTTGCAGGTCAAGTTTTGTTTTATTATAAACCAATAGTGATAGAACAGAGTACATTTTTTTGAAAGAAAAATATTTGCTCTAAAACTCAGTGGCATCCTATCACAGGAATGTGACTCGTTCTTCATTCCCAGATGCCCATTAGCTCCTAACCAGAAGCATACACAAACGGCTGTTTCTCATGCCCGACTGGAAAATTTCAGGCTTATGAGTTTCCTCAAAGTCTACTTTTATACTTACAACCCTACAGGCATCTTCACACTACCTGTAGACACCAAAGGCTCTCTTAATCCTTGAATGGATATGTTTCTTTCAGTGTTCTACCTCCACAGTTCTCACTGGTTGCAAGTTTGGTAAGATTTTTAGTCTCAAAAAGCAACATCAGGTAGATTGCACCAAGTGAGAACATTTAGCTTTCCAAGTAGGTTCTTGATTAGGAGTATGTTATGAGGGGGCTGGCAGGTGGCATAGTGGTTAAGGTGCTGGACTTCCACATGTGGACGAATGTTTGAGCCCTGGATCTGGCAGCTTACTTTCTCACTTTCTTTCTCTCTCAATGTCTCTCTTCGGTCAAATTAAAAAAATAATAATAATTATGAATAAAGTTAAATAAAATAATTCTTGGTATTGTTTCATTTTTTGAGAGAGAGATTTTTGCTATAGGGCATGTGCACTCCCCAGAGAGACACTGAGAGACAGAGAGACAGAAAGCAACAAATCACTCCCCAGGGGAAGCCACACCACAACACCTCTCCTCCATTCTCCTCTTAGGATCTTAGGCACACACACTCACATGCCCATTATGAGTTTTAAGCCGCTGGGTCCAGGACTCAAACTTTGGGCCACTACGTGGGAGTCCAGTGACATGACCATCGTGCCATCTGCTGGTCCCAATAAAACAATTATTTTTTTTTAAAAAAGAAGTATATTATGATGGCTTTACTTATTTTTCATTCATTCATTCCAAATAGTTGCCCAACTATGATGGCAACAATCTTTTCTCTAAACCCCCTTTTTCCCAACACTTCACCCTTTCCTGTCTTTCTAGGCTTCAAATGAGATTAGGAGGTCTATAGCAATCAGTGCCCAGAGAAGCATATGGACATGCCTCTAGGTCCCAAACTTGTCAGGTCATAACTGGATACCAGGCCAGGGCATCCAGAAGGCTAGGGCAGTTCCAGATTGAAATCAGTGTTCCAGGTAGACTCTGACCTGGTTTCAGAGAGGAGCAGTTTAAGACTGCCAAGATCTCCCAGGCACACCTGTAGTCTCTTACAGTGACTGAGAATCAGAAAACCCAGATCACACAAGGTGTGTCCAGTGGCTATATAGCATTCTTAATTGAACACATTCTCTACTTTGGTTTGCTTCACACTGAAGACACTGTTAACACACGACACCACTCTGCCCCAGAAAGCTTCTATTCTTCCTACCTTTCCCTTCTAAAAGGTACTATTTTCTAAATTCTTCACAGACTGGTCCAAACTACACATTTCTTATTTTGTATCATATATGTGATCTCTATCACACAACTACTTTATTGTTCCTGATTCATTTTTGCTTGCTAAGATTATCTTCTCGATGAAACTATAGGGATAAGAAATTTGGTACCTCTAGTTTCAAACAACTATTAAATGACCTTGGGAAAATGTTAGGTCTTCTGTATGCCTGTTTCTTCATTTGTATAGTGACAAAGAGAATGGTACCTTCTTAAATAAGATAATATATTTTAAGAATTTAATGGAATGCCTGGCAGATATTAAGTGCTCTATAACTGCTAGCTATTGATATTTATTGTTTGAAATGTTCAAGGAGCCTAGCCTAGCATTCGACACATTCATTTCTCAATAAATCACTTACTATTGACTAAATAATTTTTTACTTGACAGAACCTAATATCTTGGGGTAAAAAGAATAACTCACCCTATTAGTGAGACAAGTGTTCACTGAGTATTAGTTAATACTTGGTGCTGAAGTTCAAAGTAGAGTGCTTCTTCTTGGTCCATTCGTCTAGACCAGGGCAACAGAGCAGCTCCAGTGGTAGCCAGAGCTCCACACCTGGAGAGTGATGCTGTGTTGGTAAAGTTGCTCCAAGCTGAATTGTCTAGGCTCATGCTTCCAGTACTTATACACACAGTTTAGTTCATTTACAACTTTTAACCATGGAAATTTTTTACCTCAATTTAATTTTCCTACTAAGTGAGAAAAATCTCTCTCTGCTGAAGTTGTCTGCTGCCGATCAGAATATTCTTTTAAAAGTATTTTAGGACAAGGGTCAGGGTAATGTCATATCAAGTTTCCAACCTCTTAACAGACATGAAATATTCATAGATTTCTATTCAGATGTGCTCCTTCCACGGCCTTAACCCTCCTCTTTACATTCCAAATTCAACATGAAAGTTTATCTTTAGGTAGCCAACCTTTTTTCAGTGATAAAGGTCAATTATGACCTTGCTTTACTGACAGTTATCACTGCTATCCAGTATTCACTTAATATACTCAGGAACACTGCACTGTGAATAAATGTGACTGAAAAAAAAAATCACACTGGTAAAATTTATATGCAAAATGAGAAGAAAGCATCAACTTTTCTCTCCTGTTACCTTTATTTATTTGAACAAATGTCATGAGAAAAAGAGTCTTAGACTTAATCTCCCTCAATCAATGTCAGCCACATTACAACTTAATGGGAGTTTATACTGCATAATATTATTTTCTTTGTATGAACCATTTTCTGACACCTTACATTTAGTTAAATGATTTATCCATGTACATTTTACATGAGGATAAATATGAGAAATGGTTTCTGCTTATATTGAGTGGGATAAGGAAGCAACTCTAAAATACAAAGTCGATTGACTCAGTCACTCAGGCCCTGATGACAACAGGAGTTTCGTATGTATACAAAGAAAATCTATCTGAATAGCAATAATGGCATGAGGGATAACATATACATTTTATTATTTTTTCCTTATATAAACTCAGAATGATCTCTCCTCTACAATGTATTCTTAGTTGTCAATAAACTCTTGCTTTAGATGTTATGCATATTATCTCAAAGATGCTTACTCTTTGCCTTTTTATAAGTGGTAACTCCAGGTAAAGGTGCCTATGATACTATGACATTTACAACTGGGAAATCCAGTTTAGTTAGTAAGTTATAGAATAATGCTCGTTTGTCCAAAAACAAAACAAAAAATGCTAACCATGCATGTATAGCTTATGCTTGTAAATTTGGAGAAAGTTTTGTTGTAGTTTTTTGTTTGTTTGTTTTAGATTACTAACTGAAACCTACTAGTATTAATTTAGATTAAAAATGATGATTCCCCAGGGAAAATGCTATTTTTTTTACAGAATATTTTTTTATTTATTTTTTTTTCTTTTCAATTTATTTATTTGCATTCATTCTCTGAACATCATTACAGCATACAAAATGAGATTTTCCATCCAAATTACACTATATATTGTCTCAATCAAGCACATCAACAAACATGTTATTGTCAGCAAATGATCTTCCATTTCTTGTCTTCTGTATGTTTTGCTTTTTTCCCCCCATCCTAGATTCTCTATCTCTTACCCTCTGCCATCTCCCACTCTCCTCCCAAAGTCTCTGGTAACTATGTTTGCTTTCTATACTGTTTTCTCCTCACATTTTATTGTAACGCCAAAGACCCTAATCAATCCAAATACCCTCATAGCAAACACAGGTGATACCCACATTTCCATGAACACAAGTCTTACTTTACGCATCCTATAAAGTAGTACCTAACTGTGGCTACATATCCTACTGCAGTCATTGAATAGATATATATTTTTTTTTCTGAAACTTTTTTTAACTCAATTTACATTCCTTCCCTAAGCTTCATCACAGCATACAAAATGCAATCTCCCATCCAGTACACACTGCATAGTGATACAATCATGCACATTACAAAAAATTTTCCATTACTAGTTCCTAGAATTACTTCCACTCCTCTTTCTGATCCTCTGTCCCTTCCCACCCTCCTCTCACACCACCTCCGGTGTCTACAATTGTCCTTCATTCCCTTCCCACCCACGTTGCATTGATCACACAATTTCCTACATAATCTAACTACTTTCAATGGTGAGTTCACTCATTACTACTAAGAAAACCAGTTTTAACTTAACTCAAAGAAATGCCAAGGAACTTTGCTTAAAGCCAGGAAACAAGTTAGGATTCTGTTCAAATGGAAGGTGCATGAACCTATCAGTCTCATGTACTTTTATCTTCTGTTCTGGTTCAATTTTCCTGATTAAATTCTGGGATATAGTATTCAACTCCAGACTTGTCCCTCTGATTAAGTTGGCCACTTTCATAGGTTTTTGACTCTTATTTCCGTGTGTCTGTGTTTAATTTTCTTGATACAGCACACCCTTGAGAACTTCTTGGAGATCTGGTCTGGTGCTGGTAAATTCTTTCAGGTTTTGTTTATCTGAGAATGTTCTTGTCTTTTCTTCCCACCTGAAAGATAATCTTGCCGGGTACAGTATTCTTGACTGAAATTGCTTCTCTCGTAACACTTTGAATATATTATCCCATTCTCTCCTCGCTCGCATTGTTTCTGATGAGAGATCTGCTGTTAGCCTGATGGGATGTCCTTTGTAGGTAACTTGATGTTTCTCTCTTGCCAATCTTAGTATCTTGTCTTTGTCTGCGGTTTTGGTCAACCTGGCTATAATGTGTCTTGGAGAAGATCTCCTTGGGTTGATTCTATTTGGGGTCCTTTGTATTTCCTGGGACTGGATCTTCGAATGCCTCTCTAGGTTTGGAAAGTTTTCTTGCAGGATTTCATGGAATAGATTATTAATGCCCTTATGGGTCTCTTCACCTTCTGGAATGCCAATTATCTGGATATTTGGACGTTTGATGGTATCCAGTACTTCTCGCATATCATTCTCAAATTTTTGAGCCATTTTCTCAGTCTTCGTGGTGGACTTTTCTAAGCCAGCCATTTTCTCTTCTACATCTGAGATTCTATTTTCTGAATGATCTAGTCTGCTTTTAATACTTTCAAGGGAGATTTTGACTTCTTGTATTATAGACTTCATCTCTAGCAGTTCTGTTTGAGTCTTTCATAAAGTGTGTAATTCCTCTTTTAGATCTTGCAAGAATTTCCTCATCTCCTGGAACTCGGCAACTTCTTTCTCCTTTCTCTTTAGCAGTTCATTATCTCTCTTTTCTTCCATCTCTGTTAGCTTCGACATTACGAATGTTCTAAATTCCTTATCAGACATTTCCATGACTTTCACCGAACTGCTTGTGGATGAAGGAGAGTTACTCTTTTCCATTGGAGGAGAGGTATTTTCTCGTTTTCCCATATTTCTCGTGATCCAACGGTGATTTCTTGTCATCTGATGAATGGTGTATTTCTTTCAAATTCTTGAAGTTAAGCCTCAATGTTCAGGAGCAAGCAGACAGGTGTTCTAGAATCTGATTGCCGTTCTGTTGTGATCGCACACTAGCTTTGCTTGCTGGAGGCTGAATTATGAGTAGAAAATCTTCATTTCTCCTGTGCCCTGAAATATCTAGTTCCCAGTTTTCATGAGGAATTTTCTCAGGGAATGGCTCAACTCTCCTGCCACACTAGCTTTGCTTGCTGGAGGCTGAATTATGAGTAGAAAATCTTCATTTCTCCTGTGCCCTGAAATATCTAGTTCCCAGTTTCCATGAGGAATCTTCTCAGAGAATCACAGAATATTTTTTTACACACTATTTTTTTTTACAGATTCTGTAAGCTGAAGTTTATTGCTTATAAAAATTCTTTTACCCAAGGATGGATAACTCTCTATCTTGCTTTGCTGTTGTTGTGTTTTTAATTTATTATTTTGCTTGTTCTTACTTTCTATAATTAGAAAAAGAATTAAAGGTATTCATTTGAAGGACAAATTGCAACTTTTTCTAAATTAAGCATTTCTGTCCCATAGAGAGAGGAGCACATAACCCTCTCAGCATCAAAAAGTTATTCAGGCCCAGCCTCTGTGGTACAGAGGTAGTGAAACTCCCTGCAATTCAGGAAACCATGTGGAAGACTGGGGCTTAGTTCCCAAGTCACTGTTTACATGCCAGGTGCTCACATGCCCATGATTCTATATGGCTGGGAAAGCCTGGTGGGAGGATTGTGGTAAGAGATCTTGTTAAGGGTGCATACCTTTCTGTTTTTCTTTCTCGTTCTTTCTCTCAAGACATTGAAAAAAAAAAAAAAAAAAGACATTCAGCCCACTCCAATTTCATTTCCTTGGCCACATTTCATTCCTCATAATTCCTTGTGGAACTTCAGATTGTTTCCTTGTTCTGGCACACAATCAACTGGAAGTCAAGATGAAGTAAGGCCCACCATTGACACAACTTTGACCAAGCAAAAATATATGTGAAAGGGATATATAAGTCTTTTTTGAACAAAAACACCTTCTTTATTTATAAAATTCTTTTATTTAAAGAATGTGCCTTCATTGTATCCTGCAAAGCACAACATAAATGCCAGCCACACTGTGAAGTCTTTTGCTGTCCTCCTAGGCAGAATTAATTGCCCCTGCATCAGGATTCTCACAACAGGGTTCTTGTACATCTAGTTGGTCCTTCTTTCATGTCGCCTTGATCTAAAATGAATTTTCACATGTCTGGCTCCTATCCTAAACCATAAGCTGCTTGGTGGCAGATTCTATGTATCAGTCAGTGATTATCCTCCACTCATTTCCTGAAGTAATGTCATTTTCTTCTAAAGATTTCTCATATGATTATCCTGCTTCTCTGTCTTTTAAACTTAGATTTTTTTACATATATATATATATATATATATATACACACACACATATATATAATATTACATATATGTATTATATATCTATAAAAATTTCTAATTTGCACCAAATTGTACATCTTCGTAAGGTGCAGTATGTTTTTTTCAAAGCATGTATAGAATGTGTAATAATTAAGTCAAGGAAATAAACATGTCTATCATCTCCAACATTTGTCATTACCTATGTGCTCTACTGTTTATGTGGAGATAAATATTAGATGTGTTCTACTGTTTATGTGGAGATAAATATTAGACTGTCACTAACTTTACTGTACTATAACTGTCTATACCCCATTCTGCTTTTTACATCTATTCTTGTATCTATTAACCAAGTTCCCCCACCTGTCCCCAAGCCCCCCTCTTTCCAGGTTCTGGTATCCACATCATACTTTCTACTTCTATGAAATTGAGATGTTTAGCTTCCCCTGATGAGTGAGGATAAACTGTATTTGTTAAGTGGACATATACAGTATTTGTGTTTTAGAATCTGTTTTTTTTTTCACTTAGTACTAGACTTAACTCTTTAAAGGAAATCAAGAACTGTCGCTTACCCTTGAGATCTCTGATTTCATATCCCCTGAAGGCCATGGAAAATGTTTGATGATGGAAAAATTAAAAATGAAATAATTTCTACCAACTTTTCCAGACCTTAAGGGATATCCTACAGCATTAAATATGTCATATATCCCCTTCCCAAGCCCAAGATCTAAGCAAGCTACTAACCGGAAGAGAAGGAGACCAGAAGGCTTTCATTAGATCAATTCTATTGTCCATTAAACTATCCGTTGCTTTTAGTTTGATAGCACTCAGAAAACTCAAAACAAGTTTTCCTTGGTCATGGGCCCTTTCAAGCCTCTAATGTAAGCCCATTCCAAAAGAATATCATGATATCTTATTAGCCACTCACTCCCTTGTGACAGTCCTCAGGCTGATATTTACTAACTTTCCATCTTTGAAACTCCACAATCTGTCAACCCTCAACACAATCAAAGTTCCTTTACTGTAAAAGGGTCATGCACTTGGTAACTGCCGCTTCTCCAGCAGGGTCTTTGGTGTTTTCACATGGAATTCTGGCTCCCAAGTAGGACTTTAATCTTTAGGTAGCACTCCCAGTTGTCCACCTACACGATGTAATGCAAGACCTTCTCTGTAGGCAGAAAGAAGTCTGTCTCTCTTTTCCTTCCACCCTACTCTGCTCAGCGGCAGTAACACGTGCCTAAGAATGAAATCATCTGCATTATTCTGCTGTAGGAAATGCAAGAACCATTTTTTTTAAGCATATACAAATGACGACAGACTTTAACTGTAAGTCTGTGTAGCCATTCTCTCATTTCATGGTGTAGCAGCATTTCAGAGTAAGCCAAGCTGGCTAGAAAACCTCCCAGCTGAAGAAACCAGGTAGCAGAGAGTTAAAACACTTGCTCATTGGTTTTCCCAGATCCTATTTTAATTTGCTCCCTCTTTTTGGACAGCTCTGTGAAGGCAGTCTGGTTCGCTGCCTCGCCATACTAATGAGACTCATCCATCTGCCTCTGTCATTGCCAGCCTCTCCTTTCTGCTGGAAGTCAGAGATGAACGCTCAGGACAGGTCCTTTCTAGGCTGCAGTACTTAATCATTTCTAAACACGCTAGATGGCCTCAGGCAGTGAAGGCAACAAGCATTTAACCCAGGCTTGGCAGCTCCAGCCGCCCCACACTCTGCCTGTGAGCTCTGATAATGAAAAGTTGCTGTGCTTTTACTCTCCACTTAACCAGATGCTCTTTGCTTCTTGGGGCAAAAGGTTAAATAGATATAAGAACCCATGCTAGTTTTGAAGGCTTTTATTAGCAGTCCTTATAGTAGTGGGAGAAGAGGATGCTGTTGTCCCTGATCCATCTGTCCCTTGGGATTCATATTTAGGCTTGTGTCCTTGCTTTTTATTAAAGAAATGATGCCTTTACCTATCGTGCTTTTGTTGTTGTTTTTAGGTACAGGCATTAACTCAGGCAAGTTGGATTTCTGTCATTTAATTATCTAATGTTTGCATCTTATGGAAAGAATGGACCAAGAGGACAATATCAACGTTGCTTAACAGTAGCAACACCTTTCTTAACAATGTAGATAAAACACGCTTTTTTTTTTTTTTCCAGAGTGGCTAGAGTCTCTGATTTATTTTTCCACTCCATCTACTGCTCCATATGTCTGTGGAATCTGCCTTTTTCCCAGAGCTCATGTTAGTATAAAGCAATTGTCTGGGATGTGTAAGAATTAAGTATCCCATCATTCAGACTAGACATGCAATTAGAAGAGTTGCACTAATTTCCACTGCTGAGACCCCCATCACTTTAATTTATCCCTCCTTTCCTGCGTTTAGGCCTTCTCTGGTTGGAGGCCAAGGGTTTTATATAGTTTTAGTCAATGGTGCTTTGATGTAGGAGCTAGAGTATGTATAAGGATTGAAAACAAAGAATTAGAGGTTTACCTAGAACTGGCTATAAGGAACAAAAGCTTTGTATAAAGAAATATACATTCTCATGATTTTGCCAAGCTAGCAAATTAGTGGAGAACAGGGGTTTAAATCTAGAAAATGTCACTGAATTATACCATCAGTACCCAAACAGTTCTCTGATGTTTTTTTTATAAAACATTGTCTTCTATCTTTACTGGTAAGCATATAGAAAAATTACTATTCACCTGATTACTATTCAGCTTTAGCTATCTTCTTAAAAGAAGTGCCAAGATTTAATTGTTGTTTTTTTTTTCCTGTATAGAGCTATGACCAGACTGTCCAACTAGTTTTACAGCCACCATCAAAATTCCTTTTTATAAGTTTCAGACAAGCATAATTCAAAAATACGTGGACTTTCCCATGAATAGGTAGGAAGCATTCCTTCCTAAACATTTCCCCATAGAGATATCACAAATCCTATGTGGGCCAATTATTGGGCTTTCTGGTGCCTTTCGTGCTGTGAACCAGTCCCCAGATCATAGAAAACTCCCAGAGCTCAAGCTAATTTCACTCTTAGCTGAGAGTGGCAGAATTCAATCTTCAAGTAGCTCTACTATCAAGAGTTTAAAGGGGAGGTGAAACTTGTCATGATTTTGAAATAAAAACATGAAAAAGTTATCATTTTAAAGCAATTTTGCCTTGAGAGAAATATTAGAACATGTTTGCAGATGATTATGTCCCCCGATTTAGTTTTAAACAATGAAGAGACATATGTGTTCTGATTCTTTTGACTAGAGATTCAGAAAAGTTGAAAATTTCAACTTCAGGGTTTTCTCTGAGCATATGATTGGACTTTGACCTTCAGAGTGACTTCCAGTTCTGAGAATCTACTGTTCTACCTCCTTTACCCCTGGGCTTAACTTTATCTCTCTAAAAAAGTGAATAATGATAGCTATTCCAGTAGGTTTTGGTCAAAATAAATCCAGGTTGTAACATGCCTTTCACAGAACTCTGACCACTTTATTATCTACATATTCACATTTTTAAAAGGACAATTTATTCAATGATTTTTAAAAGAATTATTTTATTTAACTTTATTTATTTATTATTCATTTAAATTGGACCAGAGAAGGACAGAACAAGAGAAAGGAAAAAAAAAAGAGAGAGGGAAAGTGAGAAAGCTAGCCACCAGGTTCAGGACTCAAACCGTGGTCAACCATGTGGGAGTCCAGCACCCTTAATCACCACATATATTCATATTGATCAACTAGTCTTCTAAACATTCATAAGCAGATAAGCCCAAAGAAAATGTTTGCATTTCAGTACAAACTGGCTAAGACATAGGGGCCCTGGCCAGAGACAGACTTATTAAAACTCTATGTGAACTTCACCTCTGACTCTTCAAATTCTGGACTTGCCTAAAAAGCCAAGAGCTCATTGGTGTTAACATCTGGTTACAGGAAATGTAACCAGGAAAACCTCGCAGTTTACCAGAAGGATATAAAAGTAAACCCATATCAAAGTTTCCAGGTCATCTATTATGAAAGACTTTGTAATGTTTTATAAGTTTTCACTACTCAATCTCATATTAATGTAATTATTCGATATTTTAAATCAATATATATCTATTTTAGAATAGAAGTGTGTGTGTCTTGAACGTAGCGAATATACCATAATTCCTCCTTG
Source organism: Tupaia tana (assembly GCA_026018925.1). Classification (NCBI taxonomy): domain Eukaryota; kingdom Metazoa; phylum Chordata; class Mammalia; order Scandentia; family Tupaiidae; genus Tupaia; species Tupaia tana. Next base: position 40,911,916 of record JAKSZU010000002.1, read on the forward strand.
AAAACTTAAAGAAAGAAAACACACATGTAAGGACATATTTATTGAATATTCATTGTTCATAATCATTTTGGAACATGCAAATTTTGGGGACCATACTCTTACAGTAAGAGTAATGGATTTAGATAGGTAAATTGATAGAAAATTCCAACCTATACACAATGGTGTTGATGGATAAATATTTCCTCAATAGCAAAATAAACCCTAGTTAAAAGTTCACTTACAATGTCTGGAAGTAAAATATGGAATTTTCTTTGGGACTAACACTCATCAAATATGAAAAAAGTGATCAAAAATCCAGATGCTGTTATTTTTAGTGGTACCTTATGTAAATTACTTTAGAAATAAAACAGTGGAAATGTAGACCATAAATGACACACAAAAAGAATTGCTTCAAAGAAGGATGTTATTAAAAGTTTTCCTATAAGGCATTTGCAGCTCTTTAAAATCAATGGACTAATTAAACATGGAAAAAATATGGTTGCAGAAGGAAATAAAAAGATTGGATGTGGAAATTATTAGATATCCCTAAATACTCTTAGAACCAATAAAGTCTTCAAAAATGAAAAAAGAAAAGAATAAATAAATAAATAAATAAAAATATACCACAACATAATTTCTTGGATCACAACAACAAAAAAAAATGATCAACTTTCCTTTGAAAATAATACATATAGCTCAATTCCTATCTTGGCTGATTGTTTTAACTGCTGTCTGCCCTGACCTCACACTCAGCTATTAGGAACACTGGATAACAGGATTTGTGTATTGAAGCATGGAAATACTATTCTCAATACCTTGGCCACAGGTTGTGTTACAGAGACCACTGTATAACAAAGGTTTGTCTTTAAAAAGAGAGAGAGAGAGAGAGAGAGAGAGAGAGAGAGAGAGAGAAAAAGAGAGATTTTTGCTATAAGGTGCATATGCTTGCCGGAGAGACAGAAAGCAAGATATCACCCCCCAGTGAGGATGGCCATGCCACAATCCCTTCTCCTCCATTCTCCTCTTGGGATTTTGGGCACCACATGCACACACACATGCCCCCAGTATGAGTTTCAAGATTCCATATCCGTGACTCGAACTGTGGTCAGTCACGTGGGAGTCAAGCAACATAACCATTATGCCATCTGCTGGTCTCATATAACAAAGGTTTTCAGTCATTTTCAAAATTAAAGGTCAAAGAGCCTGGGTTTTACCTAATTCTGTACTAGAAATCTGTAAAAAGAGTATCCAGAGAAGCATTTGCTCCTTTTTATCTCCTGTCACCCACCTGCATGTGTCCAGTCCTTCTGCACCCTCTACGTGGATATTCTCTAACATTAGCACTCACCCTGGCCATGTGTCAAATGGGCTGGAAGAACAGTGAGAGGTCATTTAGTCAGTCAGTCAGTTAACAAGTATTTATCGAGTGCCACAGGGCGCACAGCTTGGTACTAAGCAGGAGTCTCTCTCTGCCTTGAGGCAGGTCTGCGCGTCCACCAGAGCAGGCACATAAGGTTCAATTGGCACCGTCTTCTGATTTTACTTATTCAATAGCTTGTTAGTGTCTAATGGACTAAACAAGAGCTAAACACCATCTAATGCAACTAACTCTGTATGCAGTATGTATCTGTGTATCTATATGTGTGTATGTATAGATAGATATATAAAACTTGGCATCTCTTCCAGGAGATATGCCAAGATATATTCACAGCTTTATATACACATGTAATTCATGTATTTCTGTGCATATGGCAGTCAGGGGAATATATCTAATCAGTAGAACATGTTTTATTCCAGATGTTTTTTATCATATTTTCTCACTATCACTAATAAAAAATCCTCATAGTTGTTCTACTTGGACAGTTTGATTGGTCTTTAATCCCAAATCTCATTGAAAGAAGGAACACAAAGCATTTTATGTTTTGTAGAATGTGACAAAAAAAAAAAAAATGTTGGCTTATCAGCTACTCATAAGGCACTATAGACTGAAAGTCCATCTTAATGCAAAGCTAGCTATAAACCAATCTGAGATGCTTTATTTTTGACAACTTGGACTTCTAGATTTACTTTCCAATATTCACTTCTGCTTACCTGTTCAATGCTGCATCTCCTCTTGTTTTCTACATAAAGCCTGAAAATTCCCTTGTTCTGTCCAACTTAGTCATTGAAAATCAAATTCTGGTCTTTCGATTCATTCTTCTCCACATGTCTTTCCTCATTGTCTATTATCACATATAATTGTATACGTATGTCTCTCTTCTATTAATAGCCATGTGATCCCCAAATTCTACATACTCCTACAAGTATCTGTGAAAGACAAACTTTTTTACTAAAATCTCACCTCCAAATGAGGGTTTCCTTATAATCAGACTTTTATCCTTTGATCTCTATTCTTACTAATTTCCCCAGTTTTTCACTTCTCCAAACTTTTAAATTATTATAAAAATTCACTTCTATGACAAGCTCCTGGTTTAAAATTTTCTTTGACTCCTTGTTTATACTTCAAAGCCCTCTGACTTGTTTAGTCTACGTTCTAAAACTCTTCTATTAGTTAGATCATTTCTTCTACTCTCTAGGACCCAGCCTTATAAAAATCTAACCAAGTTCTGCACCCTTTTTCTTACTCTAGTCTGTACAGAGGCCATTACTCCTTCCATTCTCATTCTCAGTGCAGACAACCTCACCAGTGTAGATAAGGGGCGGGGGGGGGGGGGGGGGACTCTTAGTTGTTTTAAGCCTTCTTCTAACAATTCCCATTCTCTAGTGCATCCACATTGTCTTTTTTTTTTTTTTTTATGTGCAAAGCGGAAATAAAAATCAAAAGCTAATCTCATGAAGTTCACATTATAGGGGAAGAAAAGTATGTCATATTATGCAGGCTCCTATAAACATTTTGAATACCGAAACAGTGTTGTAGGATCTTGTTTGAGTCCTAGTTTGAAACAAGACAGCTCGACATATTAAGCCTCCATGCTGATAAAGAACAGAGTGCTGTAGTGAGAAAAGTTGTTACTTGAAGATTACTATAAAATAATGATCCTTATGAAGAAAGCATTTTTCCCTGATTCATTTGAAATAAACATTGCTATTCTGATGTAATATATACTTATTAAGCAAGATCTGAACTGAAAACTATTGCGAGGAGAACCTGAGAAATATATTACTAGATAATCTGTGAGGCAAGAGGAACTAATCTAGACTTCCGAGTCAAGAGACATTGATCCGAGTTCCACTTCTGAATATTTACTACCCCTGAAATTTTGATTGGGAGAGTTACTTCATCTTTGTTTCCCTAATCCCTAGTTTCTCATATAAAAGAGGGACATCATAACTAAACATTAAATGTTAATGTATTTAAAGCATCTTGCAGTGTACCTCACCCAGAAAAGGTACCAAAAAGTGGTGATAAGTGGTGGGGAACACAATAACATTTGCAAATTTGATATAAATGACTCTTTTTTTTTTCTGTGAGATATGAGAAGAGTTGAACTAAATACTTTAAAAAAAAAAAAGAAAGAAAGAAAGAACAAGAAAGATACTTTTCTGAAATTGTGATGTTATGGCCAGTTCCAGACTCTGAAGGGGATGAATATTGTTGACCTGGGGGAGAAATGTAAGGCAAAGGAACTGGAGAGGCAGCGTAATATGCTTTAGCTGATTGACGGTGTTGGGCTGAAAATTAAGACCTTCTTTTAATTAGTTTTAGCAATCTAAGCCGGTGACTACATGGCTGAGAGCAAGGCAAGTCAGTGCTGACACTGAGAGAGAAGCCATTAAGCCTTTACCTCCTAGCTCACCTCAGATGCAGGGCTGTCAAAGTATGAGGAGCCTTTTAGCTCATACTCAGATGAGATTGGTAAATTTGAAAAAAAAATTCTATCAAGATCTGCATATAACAGAAGAGTGAAGATTCATCAATAATGAAGAAGACAATTAGGGAGAAAGATTTCAAACTTTCTGAGTTTACTTTAAAAAGTGACTTTAAAGTTTTATTATTAAAGGTAGTGACTGGTTGATACAATTAAAATCTCTCCATTTTAAAAGATATATGTTTGATTGATAAATAGTGGCCAATCATGTTTTAATATGGTGGTTTTCGTTAGAAAGTTACACAAGATGTTGTATACTCAGTGTTTAGAATAAAATATGTTACTGTATCTAACTCATTGCCTTCCTTTTTTTGTAGTAAAGTAGAATTTACAGAATTATCTTGAGAGAAAAAAGAATTCTGACTAATGTCTTGAGAAAAAAGAAAAAGGAGTTATCTATTAAGATGTTAGCCAGCAGGTTGCCTAGTGGTTAAGGTGTTAGACTCCCACATGGTCAATTGCAGTTCGAATACTAGACCTGGTGGCTTAAAACTCACACCAGGTGAGTGTACTTGGGTGCCCAAAATTCCAGGAAGACAAGTGATTGTAGCATGACCATTCCCCATTGGCGGGGGGGGAATTTCTCAATTTTCTTCTCACTGTCTCTATCTTTCTCCAGCAAATGCATGTACCCCATAGTAAAAACGTGAAAATAAATAAAGTATATAAAGTTCATCCATTAGCATAAATAGTTATCTAGTATCTTCAAATTTTCCCTTTTTGGTATTATATTACTGTTTTATTCAGTCTAATTTGCCATTAAGAAAACAGACTCTAAAATTAAGCAAATTTTATCTTCAAATCCATCCCTACCATTTACTACCTGCATGAGCTTGGAAGTAGTGTGCTGATAAATTTTTAGAAACAGCCCTTTGGGGTGTGAGGAACCCTGATCTGCTGTATTTGCCCATTCCCATGATGTAAATGTTCCTACCATGGCCAAGTCAACTTATAACCATGAAATCAGTAGACATGGGAGTTGAGAAGAGGTAAGCACAGCTGGCTCTCTTGACCTAACACTAGCCAGCTCCATCACCACTGGATCTTGGACAAGTCATACAAGTGATCGAGTCCTTAGTTTCATAAATTATAACATAAAGAAAATAATAGTACATGCTTTGTTGTATAATTAAGAGGATTAAATGAAATGCTAATGCAAAGCTGTTATCCCAGTGCCCAGAACTTAGAATGTTTATTACACATTCAAATAATGTTAGTTTTTTCTATTGTATAGTATGAAGTCCAAAAGTCACCAAAGAGTTTTTAAAAATAATTCTTTTGAAAGAACTTCTTATTATCCTTGTGCATTTTTATTAAGTAGGACTCCTGAATGGTTACATGTGATACTTCTAAAGATTAAGCCAAAAAAAATTTAACAAAGCACCATGAAATTATACAGAGAGAGAATATAACTAGATTCAACATTTTGGCATTAAAAATGAATTCAGCCACAATAGTTCATGGTTAAAGGGGATTTAAATCTCAGGGCAAAGCCATATTTCACTCTGATTTCTATGTCCTCAGCAATATTGCCTTTGATGCACTACAATTTCTTTTTCTTCCCTTTCTTTGCTCTCAGCCCTTGCCTGAAAGAAACAGCATTGATAGTATAACTGAGGAGGCACAGCAATTCATTCCATTTTGAAATCTAAATTTGTTATATGATCATTATAACCAAAACATAGAATTCTAACGGTTTCAAAATATGTATGAAGTGATGCTTTAAGACTTAACAATGGACCAAATGTTAACCCATGGAGAAATAAGATTGCACTTGTTAATTTTCTTTCAAGGAACTTTCACTAAAGGTGATCATTTCAGGTACTACTGTTTACTGGAAGCATAGATCTGATGGTCTCATTCAGTTTTGAATATTGGTCCCCAACACTTCTCTCCTCTCGGCTCTAGTCCAGGGTCTTGTGCTGCTTCATGCCTCATATGTAGTCCCCCTTCCCATAAGCTCAGAGAATGATCACAGAAATGACCCCAGCATCAGGAACCCAGATCTCCAATGTGAAGGCAGAGGGAAGAAGCTATACATCAATCTTCTATGCAGCCTGCTTTCATTAGCTGTACAATGGTATCAAGTCTAAGACTAAGGCAATTTTATTTTATTTACCAACGATACGATGTCAGTAGCTTAACCAATAGGTTAGAAAGAGTGATGCTTACACTTTATCCATGAGACAAAAGGTGTAAAAGAGAATATCTCATGAATTAAGAATTAACTTATCAATTGGAAGTTAATCCTGAGACATAGCTCAACATTTAGAAAAGGGGGAAAAAAGTCTTAGGGAAAAATAATCTCTATTATATATTTCCTCTAGTCTCTTTAGACAATAAAATGACACTTTGTAAAAAGGGATTTCCTTTGATTCCCTTAAGGAAAAAATAACCCATCCTGAAAATAGTTTCTTTGAACCATGGATGGTGTTATTGATGAAGACTTAACCTCCATAAAAATGTGCTCAAGTCATTTCAAAAAAAAGTTCACCATTTCAAAAAATCTCTAAAGTACAACAGTGCAAGTTACCCACTCACCCTCCCCCCACCCAACGAGAGGCACCGTCCAGGTTTCCTGTCTGTAAAAAGCTCAGTCTCAATGACATCTTTTCAGTTACCTTCTCCCTTACCTCCTTCCTAAGCTTCCCCTTGAACCTCAAAGAGGCATGTACAACTTTTCTAGGATGCCTGTAATTACTCTATGAGGAGACCATTTGTGCTGCTTGCTTTTGTTATTTTAATTCTGTTCCTGTTGTCAGGAAAGAAAATGCATCCATCATTTTTATTAACCATGCAATGCCAGCCAAGGTTCTCTGAAGCCACACTCTCCAGTTAGCTCTCCTGGCATTTAGTATTTTTAAAGTCAGAGCTGAGAATCTGGCACCCAAATACCAATATTTGAGCATTGCATTCCCACACTAGATTTAAATCTTCCCTATCCATGTTTGGCATTGATCTAAGTCTTGGGCTACCTTTTTGGTAAGGAGAGAACATAATGAGGACACCCAACCCTATCCTCATTTGCTTTATGCAGGGACAGATCCTCACTTGAAACTACCTTGTGGGCCAGAGGATGTGTGCCTTGATCATTGCTGAAATGTGCATCTCCGTACAGAAAGACAAAGGAGTTGGTTTTTACTCCCAAGCCCTTTGCTACTTAAATAAAGTTATTGGCTGCCTAATGAATGTTAGCTGCAGTACTCCCTGTGGTCAGCGGGGCTGTTGTTTAATGAATTGCTTAATGTGCTTGATTACTGTTACAATGTTGAATGAGGAAAAGGCAAGAGAGATTTGAAAGATTCACTGGAGGATATGATGAAAATGAATTGGATCAATAGGAACTTTTTGCTCATCTCTGAACAGCACATTATGGGCTGTATTGTCAGGGCTAGGGGATAATACAATTTTGTGGCTTGTTGTCTTTTTATAATTCACAAATATAAATCTCCTTCGACAGTGAGTTTTAGGGCTGGCCTTCCCGGAGTTATAAATGATCCCCAGACTCTAGCCCTGGTTACTTACATGGACAGATAAATTAATTAGGAAAACTTTTATGCCAATTACTTTATGCCCTTGGCTTTCATATGTTTCTGAAGAGCAGCAGCTAATTAAAGATATGATTCATAATTACTGGTCGATCGAGTAGTTGAGTAATGGAATCAGGAACAGTTCCAAAGAAAATTATCCATCACATCATTACTAATTGTTACATAATACATAAGGATGTAGAAATCAAATAAAAAATTACTCACTTTGAAAGGTCCATTTAATTTTTTTAATTTTAATAATTATAAACATGAACACGAGTTCTTGCGATGCTGAGCCATGTAAGTAGAGCTTTGGTTCTTTTTTTGTTGTTGTTAAGAGTAAATATATCCACTGTATAAATTTAAAACATAGGCCCCAAAAGACCTCAAGATTTAGTAATCAGGTCTATCCTCCTAAGAAATGTTCAAACTAGGGAAGGTAATAGTCAAAACACATTGTCCTTTCTTCTCATTCCAACCTTCTAGCCCCACATGAGAGTGAGATTTGTTGAAACCCAGCAGCCTGAGTGGGAGGGCTGGGAAGGACCACCCATTGGCAGGCATTGGATTAGGAAATTCCCAGGCTCAGAAAGGCTAAGAACCTCATTGCTGGGTAAAGACCGAAATCTTCCCAAAGAACACAGTTGTCAAAGGTTGTGTATATCCCAGATCTATCCTAGCTTAGGGTAATTGTGGGCTTTTGTTTGAAAGGAACGTAGGACCAGAAAGGTGGAGATAATCTCACACAGAGCCGAGCTTTGTGAGAACCCCAGCAACGGGCAGTGGCTCGCATCTGTGAGCATGTGAGCATTCCACAACCAAGTAGTTCCCAATTTACTTAAACCTTCCTTTCATACACCCTGAGTAAATGCCTCAGAAAATTCTCTTCCCCTTGGGGACCAGCAGTTGGTGTAATGGCTATGTTGCTGGACTCCACGTAGTCGACCGCAGTTCGAGTCCCAGACCCAGAGGCTTAAACTCACACCAGGCATGTGTGCGTGCATGCCCAAGCTCCCAAGAGGAGAATGGAGGAGAAGGGATTGTGGCATGACCATCCCCCGTGAGGGGTGATTTCTTGCTTTCTGTCTCTCTGTCTCTCTCTGTCTCTCTGGCAAGTGCATGCGCCCTACAGCAAAATCCTCTCCAAAAAAAAAAGAAAAAAGAAAGAAAAAAGAGAAAATTCTCTTCCCCTTCTCTCTCCTTAAAATGTCCCTGCCTTCTTCCCTCTACCTTATTAATCCCTGACTCCCGTCCCAGTGACAACCCAAGGTGGTGTTTGTAGTGACAGATTGGACAAGAGAGACTAGAACAAGAATGACTGAGGCTGCCAGCTACTTATGACAGTGCTCAATCTTGCTGTAAAATACTTATGTTCAGTCCCATCTCCTGCCCCAAAGCCTCCATCTACATCCTCTGATTAGATATGTATGGCAGAGAGCAGGTATTCTATATTTTCATCTACTCAAGAAAGCTGAGCCAGAAGGTGACATAGTGGTTACAGCACTAAACTCCCACAGGGCCAACCTTGGTTAGGGTCCCAGACCCAGTGACTTGAAACGCACCGAGCACATGTGCATGCATTCCCAAAATCCTTAGAGGAGAATGGAGAAGGGATTGTGGCAAGGTCATCACCCCAGGGTGTGATTTCTCACATTCTGTATGTCTCTGTGTTTCCAGCAAGTGCATCCACCCTTTTGCTACATGCATGCTACAGGGTGCATGTAGCAAAAATCTCTCTCAAATAAATGAAAGAAAAAGAAAGAAGAAAAGAAAGGAAAAGAGAGAAAGAAGAAAAAGGAAAAGAAAGAAGAAAGAAAGAAATGTTTATTACCAGGCACTATGCAAGGGTCCTGGAGAGAAATACAAGAGGTGTAATCACCACATTGAAGTACCTCCTCATCTCCCAGAGCAGCCAGTGTGAGAAGTACACTGACGGGAACCTCTAGGATTCGGGAGAGAATAAGAGGAGACATAATTCTGAGTCTTAAGGGACCTTAGGTAGAAGATTGTGCTGGTGAGACAGAATTAAATATATCAGTAGGACCAACCTTTGTTATGCATATTATCGACGGCTCCTCTGAGAAGGATGGCTTTCCTTTTAATTTGATGATGGAAAAAGAACATAGATCAAAGTATGGAGGCCAGTCTGTTCTTCTCTAAGAGCCGAACTGCTTTAAGGGCCATGGATGGCTTAACATGGAGACAGCTGGGGAAGAGGAAGCAGATAAGCATGGCCGAGGAGAAGGAGCAGGTTGCACAAATGCAGACAGCGAAGGCTCCAACCAAAAAGCATGAAGAGCCACAAATTATGACAGCTCGCTAGCTGAAACGAGGCATTTAAGAGCCCTCAGCCAGCTGAAAGCGAGTTGGGAGACAGAGTGGGAAAATGCCTCCTGATCCACATGATAGGCATTGAAAGTGACCTTGGGCTTGGCTCCCACAGAGGAAAGAAGATGCAGAGAGGAATGTGAGTAAATACTCACTGTGGGAAGGCTGGTGTGTATTCTCTTTCTACAGAGAGGCAAGTGCAAATAACACACATTCAATCTTTAATTAAAAGAATACTTCATGTTTTTCCTCGGGCATGTCCCACTTGCACTACAAGTAAGTAAGAGTTGTCCAATAGCTGGCGGCACAGACCTCAGAGTTGTTTAACTAAAATCTCCTTCATGGAGAGGAGGCTGGAAGACGTAGAGAGCAATTATCGTGTCACATGGGCTAAAGGTTCACTGTCTCGAACAGAAGCGGCTCTCTGTTTTGAGACTGGAGATTTGACCAAGCAGCTTCAGTTGTCTTTGTGTCAGTTTCAAAGCATCATGCCTTGGCAAGAGCAGCAAGTATCAAGCGCAAAAGAAAAAGGAAAAGAAAAAAAGAAAGATTTCAGACACACCACCTGCCGAGCTTTCCCAATTTAACAAACTTATGTGAGGTCTGGAGAGAGCAAATGAGTGCTTTTTTGGAAATCAGATCAACCCTTTATTCACTTGGTGGCAGCTTCCAAAGACTTCTCTATTCCTAACATTACCCCAGAGGACCTGAGGGACACCTGCGTGGCCCATTAAGGCAAATTCAATCAAATGAATCCGGGCACTGGTACAGTGTGCCAGCAACGCGGCGGTAGAGCTGGTGTCTTCTGTTCTTGTACAACCCTACCGCAGGCTATTTGCTCAGAAAGTAGAATTTCACGGACATTAGAAAGAGTTTCCTTAAACTTTAACAGGGCACCCACACACAAGGGTACCTACCTCCAGACTAAGCCATTTTAAATAATGATAAAGTGAGTCAACCTAAATCCACTGCCTAAATCCTCTTGAAGCCAGAGTTGTATGAGCTGAAAGGAAGGAATCTCAGACAGTTGCCTGGATAGGCACCCACCACCCCGCGCTTTCCTCCAGCCCCCTACCTGGTGAAAGCACAGACTATTAAGATAGATGGATATCTAGCAGACTTACAGATTTAATTAGTATTCCCTCTACTCTACTCTATGTAAATGTGAAAAGTTGTTCCCAGATTGTGCTCTCTGAAGGAACAGATCCCAGCTCACCAGTGATATGCACTCAAATAGTACACATGTGTGTGGCTAAAAACTGAGTGGGAAGGGGCAATCTGTTCCCGGGACTCATGCCCAGCGCGCCTTTGGTTTCCATCAACAGAGACCTCAGCTCTTGCACCAAGCTCAGGTCAAAGCTCCCATACAGAGGAGGTGCTCAGCAGAAAAGAGGAAGACAAACAGGTCACAGTGCCTGCATTTGCATTACAGGGGAGGAAGCCAGAGTCACCCCGAAAGCATAGGCCCGGTCTCTCTCCTCACCTGTCACAGTGATACAGTTCATCACCTTTCAAGCTGTTGGCCTTCGTCTTTCCATCCAAGCCAGCACTGAAGGCAGTATTTTATATTCATCTCTCTATTTGGCGTTCTCAAGTCTCTGGGAAAGCGGGCAGTTACTGTAACAGGATATATTTCCATGAGTGTTTTAAAGGACAATTTCTTCAAGAAAAATTATGTTTAGTTTTGGCAATATCTTGTTTTATGCATTTAAAAAAATTAGCATTCTCATTTGATGGGCACTGAAAACCTACGCAGTATTTATAAAGCTGCCGGTAGTGGCTACTCTCTCAGGAGTGATGATATTACAAGACTCTGTGCCAAGTAAGTAAATCACAGGGGAAGTCAGCTTGACAGTGTTAGAACTAGTGTCATTCACTTGTCAACATCTGAGTCGGGTGGCAAGAACCTGACCACAGAGCCAAAAAGCAGAAACCCAGCTTTTTCCCTTCTCTGCACTCATCTTGCCTTTTCATCTAAAGATAGCTATTTCACCCTTTCTATTGCGGTATGCTCAAATGCAAAAGAGTTACCAGTATTTATTGAAATTGCTGTTTAGCACTCTCTTCTTTAAATAGTTTTCTGACTCAGAAAGTCTTGTGTAGATTGTTATTTTGAGCCAGAGTCTCCCAATGTGGAAACTCCTTAGGATAACATTAGGCTCTTTGCAGGAATGAACTAACTCTTTCAGGCCTGGAGTGAAGCATCTAATAACTGCTTTTGCACAATAAATGAATGAGCTAGGAAAGTTGAGGAGGCATAATCATTGAACAGAATAGTCATATTTTTCCCCCTGACTGCAGAACCTTCCTTTGATTTTGGGTGCAAGCCAAGACTAGGGCATGGTCACAAGCTGCAAAGATACTGAAGTATGAAAGAGTTGCAAAGAATTAATGAGGACTTCTGAGGGTGGAAGCTGATGCCTGCATGACTGAATTCTCTAAATTAACTCTTGAATAACTGAATCATCTCCATTTTATCTGCAGAGGTGAATGTGCATATGCTACTGAAGGGCAATATATATATTTTTTAATGTCACTTTCAGCAGGAACATGTTCATCATTCAATGGGCCCTTTTTAAATGTTAACCTTTATGGAATCTCAAACTTGACTTAGAAGTAGAGCTCACTTTTCAAAGGACTTTGAAAAGTCTCCTTTTGACAGTCATTGAGAATGTTCTGTCAAGGAATACACATGGACTTTAAATACCATTTCTATGTTGACAACTTCAAATTTATGTCTCTGACCTAGACTTCTCTTCTTAACTCCAGATTCATATACCCAACAATGTCTTCTTCAATGTCTTTTCTTATATTTCTAATGAACATGTCAAATTCAAGTGTTCTAAACTAAGTTCTTGATCTTATCCGTTCCCAACATATTTTGCCCACCACTTTTCCATTTCTGTGAACAGAAATCCACCCTTAGAGGAAGGCCCAAATCCTGGAGCCCTCTTCAACTCATCTGTTTATTTCATACTTTACACTCAATGCAACAGCAGACCCTTATGGCTCAACTTTCAATGTATGAAGGACTTTAAACATTCAAGGGAAAGTGGAATTAAAGTACGAATTTATTTGGGTTCCAAACATTTTTGAAATCCATGTATAGTTTTATCATAATAAGTGTTTCCTCTAAACTTTTTGAAGACTCCTCGTGTTTTCACTGATGTAACTTCAGAACCTAGAACAATACCTGACATGTGATAAATTCTTCACATGTATTTGTTGAACAAAAGACTGTCTTCTTCTTTTGAAATAATTTGCTTAGTAACTTCAATGGATCAAAATAGTCAAACGTAGTAGCCACACCTGTACCACAGATGCCTGACTTTTCTGTGGAATAGTAATTGCTACTGAAATAAATCAATTAATATTATTATTTTAATTAATAATATTATTATTGTAACATAAAACTTTGTTTCTCCTATCTTTTATTAAGCATTACAAACTTCCTAATCAGTACTTTTTTTGGGAGAGGTTTTGCTATAGGGTGTATGCACTCACCAGAGAGATAGAGAGATAGAAAGCGAGAAAACACCCCCCAGGGGGATGGCCATGCCACAATCCCTTCTCCTCCATTCTCCTTTTGGGATCTTGGGCCCACATGCACATGCACCCAGCATGAATTTAAGCCACTGGGTCCAGAACTCAAATCGCAGTCGACCACATGGGAGTCCAGCGACATAGCCATTATATCAACTGCTGGACCCCCTAATTGATACTTCTTAATGGAGGACTAGGAAAGTGAAATTAGAAGGTTGATTACAATTTTGACTTAAAAGCTCAAAATTCTTTACAGAGGGAGGGGGGCTGGCCCCACCGCCTAGGAGTTAAATGGAACCAGGATAGTAAACTATGGTTCAAATCCCAGCCTTGGTGGCTTGAAAAAGCACATCAGGTACCTTTGAGGGTAAGCCCCGAATCTTGATAGGATAGAGAAATGGAGGAGACAGGATTGTGGCATGACTGTGCCTCACTGGGTGGTGGGGGTAGGTATTCTCTCTCTCTTTCTCTCTGTCTATCTTTTTCTCTCCCTCTCCCTCTCTCTAGCAACACCCATGCCCTCTGAAAATTTTTTATAAACCTCAAGGGCCAGCTGTTTGGTGTGGTGGTTAAGGCAGCAGGACCCCACATGGCTGACTATGTAGTTCAAGTTTCAGACCCAGTGGGTTGAAAAGCATGCCAGGTGCATGTGCATGTGCACACATGCTCAAGATCCTGAAAAAAGAATGGAGGAGAAGGGATTGTGGTGTGACTGTACTCTCTGGCCACCCCTTCGGAATAATTTTACACTTTCTCTCTTTCTCTCTCTCTCTCTCTCTCTCTCTCTCTCTCATCTCTCTCTCTCTCTCTCATGAACACACATGCCCTGTAGCAAAAACAAAAACACAAATAGAAACAAACAAAAAAACCCTTCAAATTAAAAAATAAATATATTATTTTATATTTCTCTGCTATCTAAATCAATATCATTATGGAGACTAGCAGTTGGCATAATGGCTATGTCGATGGACTCCCATGTAGTCCTGTAGTTCAAGTCCCAGATCCAGTGGTTTAAACTCATGCTGGGCACATGTACGTGCAGGCCCAAGATCCCAAGTAGAGAATGGAGGAGAAGGGACTGTGGCATGGCCATCCCCTGGGGGGTGTGATTTCTCATTTTCTGTCTCTCTGTTTCTCTCTGTTGTATGAATATGAATGTCAAATAACATTGAATCCTTACAATGAATGGTGGTATTGATAAGTGATCAATACTAGAGAGAGTAATTCCCTCTCATGTACTAAGTACTAAGCCAACTAAGAGATGGACTTTGAACATGGACTGAAATTGAAATGTCAGTTTTGTTGGTTAAAAACAAATGTAGGTGGTCAGCAGGTGGCATGGTGATTAAGGCGTTGGACTCCCACATGGTTAACCATGGTTCAAGTCCTGGACCTGGTGTCTCACTTACTTACTTTCCCGCTCTTTCTCTCTCTCTCTCTCTCTCTGTCGCTTTCCAGTGAGCAAACTTGCTCTGTAGCAAGTTAAATATCATAATAAATAATTTTTTTAATGTAAGAGAGAATATAGCTTAACCTGTGTCTAAAATGAAGTATCTTTCTACTTGAAACCCTACTCCTACCTCCATTCTAAACCTTGGACCAGCTACTGAAGACAGAGCTCATGATCTTCCCAACAGGAATTTTTACATGACCAATTAAAATGGAAAACACTGCAGATCCCACACAGCGAAGAATAAGAGGGATGGATGTGCAGAGCTGCTACACCCACAGATCAGATAAAGGAATCCTCCTTCCTTGGATAGAAATTTGTGAGAGAAGGAGGGGGAGAAAGTGAAAAGCCTCTTCTCAGCAACCCGGGACCACTAGAACATTATGCTGTCTACAGTGAGAGGTAATAGAAAAGAAATTAAACGCAACCTAATCACATACACTCAATTTCTTGTTTCTTCCTAACCAGAGGACACCAAACTGACCATGGAATCTTATTTATATCCCCAAATACAAATAATGCTGACCACCACTCTGCTTATACAAATGTACACACATGCACAGTTCTCCTTCGGATCTGAAGGAGCATATGTTCCCATCACCATCTCTACTAGCACAGCAATCCTCCTAAGCCATCTTTTTGCTTTTCCTGCCTGCTTCAAGAAACCTTACATTCTGAGAGTTTCGGATGAAATATCACAACATTTGTTGTCATTGTAAAAGATCATTTAATATTCTGTGGGCACATGCCATATGTTTTGAAGGAAGATGATAAGTACTGTTTTGTCACTTTTTCTTGGCAAAATGCAAAATGGAGTGAAAACAAAGACACTTTCCATACATGAAGCTTTAAGAAAATATTGGGAAAAATATTGCATACCAAGTCACAATGTGCCATTTCTAAATTTTATTGGTAAGAAAAGAAGTTCACAGTTCTCCTACCACTTTACAATGGGTAGTTGTTCCCATAGAGGCTTGGCCATCATTTGCATCACCTGCTCATCGAAAGACTAAGGACCTGTTTTTCCAAAGTATGATGAATTTAGCATGCAGTGGTTTTCTTAAACTAAAGCAATGGACCCCCTAGACTTACACTAGGGACTGAATTGTGACAACATGACACATAGGTAAATGCTTTGCAATGGGATTATGGTTCACACCATAGAATTAAATGCTTTAAAATAGCACAGTTAATATCCGGAGGAATAATAAAGAGAAACACCAAGTAATGTATAATCATAGTATCATACTGGATAGGAAATCAATGGGAAAAAGTAAGTAACCATTCCACAGTAAACGGTGGCAATAAATGCATGAAACCCTAAAAATGTATAGAGACACTAAAGTTTAAATGTTCTAGACACGTATTTCCTTAAAAACCCCATCATATGGCTGAAATTAAATATATAATTTAAAGATGTCAGAAGGTCCATCCTGTGGCCTGGTGGTTAAGGTGGCTGGATCTCACATGAGTGACTGCACAATTTGAGTCCCAGACCCGGCAGTTCAAGGAATACACGAAGGCTGTGTGTGTGTGTGTGTGTGTGTGTACACCCAAAATCCCAAAAGAAGAAAGAAATGGATGAGAAGGAATTGCAGCATGATCATCCCCATTGGGGGGGGGGGGGGGAGCTTTCTTACTTTTTCTCTTTCTCTTTATCTCTCTCTCTTTCTCTGTCTTATGCAAGCACACACACTCACTGGTAAAATTTTTAAAAACGGAGGCTGGCAGCTGGTGTGGTGGTTGAGGGCACTGGACTCCCGCATGGCTGACTGCAGTTTGAGTCCTAGACCTGGTGGCTTGCTTTCTCAGTCTCTCTCTCTATCTCTCTCTCTCACACACACACACACACACACACACACACACACCACTGTCCTTCTCTGGTCAAATTAAAATAAATAAATAAAGTTAAATAAGGTAATAAAATTTTTTTAAAATGTTGGGAATATGCTATGCTATACACTGTTAAGTGTTGTAAGTCACACCACAACTGAATAGATTTTGACTATTAGGGCAAAAAAATGCAACTGCTATCTCTCAAATGAGAGTCACAGCATCACTCTAATAGCTTGAGACCAACTTTGACTTAGGTTGTTACTAATTTCTAAAATACATAGTTGGCTACAAATCTTTTTCTTAAATAACATTCAACCTTCTGAGTGAAGGTACTCCTCGTTTCATAGTACAACAACTTCAAGTACCAACACCCAAAAGGAGTATTTTGGACCTTGGCGATTAATGTTAAATTGTAGTTTTCCCTGCAAATTGGTTCACTGCAAGACTTCTGAGAAATAAAATGCTATGCTGTGGCTTTTGTAGGTATAAGATGAGCTAAGGCAAAACAAAACTTCCATCTCAGTATGAACCGATATTTAACTTATAAAAGATCATTCCATAAATGGGACTACTATTAGACAGAGAGGTATGAATAAGAGAGGTGTCATCTCAGTATCTGAGACCAGAACATTAGTAAGGCACACGGTCCTCCCATACTCAGCCCCATAGCTGTGACGATGATTCCCACCCTCTCCTATGAGGCAAGCCCACGTAGCAGGCTTCAGAGGGAATCATGTTTATTATGCTAAGCGGGTCTACTAGGAACCTTGGCCCGGCAGTTTCTTGATATCCACTTCATCTTATTTACCCTGGAGAATATAATTAACCAAAGGTGTGATGGCAAGTAGAAAAAAAATAAAAAAGAAGAAAAATTACTTAAACAACACAAAAAATACTTGCTTTAATTATTCTAGATACCAAACTAGTATTGACAAATATCAAAAGATACCCAGTCACTGAGATTTTCATTTTATTTCCCACCATTTGGAAACCTTTAGAAAAATCCTTGGAAAAAAACAACCTAGCTAAATGTATCTTTTTTCCTACCATGTGTGTTCAACTGGCTGTCCTGGCCAGAGCTGACTTCTTACACATTCTTTGCCAGACATAACAGAGACAGGCACGATCACTGTGATTAGCGTTATGTGAGGAATAAACAATCTGTGGCTGAAGCAGCAGGGTCTAAATAGCTTTCTAGCCAAGGTATGACCAAGACATGCAATATATCCAGCAATTTGCTCAATTACACATGTAGTCATTTTCTCTGGTACTCATCATGCCCTTAGCAGTTTCATCACATGTATGTCTAAATAACATCAACTATAATTTCTGAGCAGTATAGGTTGGAACATATTGTGTTTCATGTAACGCATCTCAGTGAATTTTTTATAATAATTGGGAGAGCTGTGCCTATTGCCTTTCTCCCCAACCCATTACATTTTGGGAATCAGAAAAAAGCAAACAAACAACAACAACAAAAAAAAAACATGTATATTAGGTAACTATAAGACACAGCTTCAATGTAGTCATCTAGCTGTATATATTCTGGAATCACAAGGAAAAAAACATATCATCAAGGCTATATTTTACAAACTGTAGGAATATTTCTACAAATAAATATATGTGAAATATTTCAGTCTCAAGTCACTCATTTAAAAATGTATCAAATTCAAAAAGCATTCTTACGTGTTCCAATTTGCACTTTCTTTAAGTTTTTTGGGCAATGTTTTATAATCTATGTACTTAAAAGGGGCTCCTTATCAGCCATAAACTAATCTGAGAAATGAAGCACCTAAGAAGATATGTCAGGAAATCTACCAGTCTGCTAATTCAATAGAAATATTTCTATTCAGTTAGAATTAAATTCGCAGGCCAACTGGTAGTGTAAGAGTTAAGGTGGATGAATACCACATGGACAACTATGTCATTCAAGTCCCAGAATCAGTGACTTGAAAAAAACACAGGGTACATGTGTATGCGTGCCCTAGATCCAGACAGGAGAAGCAGGAGAAGGTATTGTAGCATGACCATCCCCCTGGGAGGTGCTTCCTCACTTTCCTCTCTCTCTCTCTTTGGCAAATGCACATGCCCTAGCCAACACTACAAAAAAAAAAGAAGACAAAGAAGAAGAAGAAGAAGAAGAAGAAGAAGAAGAAGAAGAAGAAGAAGAAGAAGAAGAAGAAGAAGAAGAAGAAGAAGAAGAGGAAGAAGAAGAATTATTAAATGCATTCTACTCTATTATACCCACATTCCTATTGTTTTCATTTACAAAGAGTAAATGCTGATTAAAACAACTATAACGCTGATAAGAGGTTTAGTTTGGAGCTCTGGAGTCAGAAAAGATCCTAACTTTAATTAATAAATTTAATTTTATGGAAAAAAACTGAATTTAAAGTGAATATATTAGATGTGAAACACATTGGGCAATATAAACTAATAAGATAGCAATTGTTTAGTAAATTTTGACAAAAAATTGATTCATATATTATATTAATCTTTAGTAGTTTGGTGTAGAATTTAAACAAGTTGAAATTTTAAAAATATCTTATATTGCTGGACTTTTTTCTGTAGTACGTTTATTCCAAATAACAGCAAAACTGGATCAAAAATTAATCTTCAACTCACAAAGACTTATTTTTTTAAATTGGCTAGCATGGAGAATCCATTCAGCAGTATGCAATTCCCTGATATTCATCTTTCCAGTGATTTTCAAGTATCAATTGTTTACATTCAAAATGAGAATTCTATGAAAACACAGCAGAAGCTTTTGGTATATCTCAAACAAACTTGGAAACCTCACTATCACCACCTCCATCATTGTTTATCAAGGCTCGAACCTATAGGTTAGCAAGGAAGAACTAAAACCACTAGTCTGGGGTTTTGCTACTTCAACTGCAAGCCTAAAGGTGTAACATGGTTGGTTTTGTTTCTGTTTTATGTTTTTTTTTTAAATTATTATTAAAGAATTATTTATTTAATTATTATTATTATTATTTAATTTGCTATAGGATATATGCACTTACTAGAGAGATACGGGGTGGAGGGGGCGGTAAAAGCATGCCACCAGGTCCAGGACTCTAACTGCAGTGGGCTATGCGGGAGTCCAACACCTTAACTACCTGCTGTCCTCTATACCATGGTTTTTAATTTAAGTATCTTGCTGTTTCTTAAAAACAGATCAAACGTGTTTACTTCTTACCTTTAAAGACATTATTAATTCAGATAATATTTAATAATCTGTTGACCTAAATTGCTGTTGTTACCTAGTGGTCCAAATTACCCTATAGAAGCAATTCTTACATGGGTAAAATTGATTAAACCCACAGGAAGGTGCTTTAAGTTTTAAGAAGGAAATACCATATAAGTTTAAAATATTAGTGTCATCTTTCTAAATGCAGTTATTTTTACTGGTTATATATAAGACCCTAGAAAAGAAAGAGAAAGCAGGGCATTGTTGCTGGTGCATAAAGCTGGGGGTTGAGAAAGTTGAGACAACCTCCAGATCTATTTCCCATGAGCTGGGTTACTCTGAGGAAAATCTCAAAACTTCCCTTGCCTCGATGTTCTCTTTCTTTTTTTAAATGAGAATTGATTTAGAGCAAGGGTCAGCAAACTTCTTTTATAAAGAGACAGACAGCAAATATTTTCAGCAAGGCAGACCATCTATAATTTCTGTTGCACATTCTTTTTCCTTTTTTTATTTTTCAAAAGTAAAAAAAATTATTCTTAGCTCCCAGGCCACACAAAAAATAGGTGGCAGGCTGGTTTGGGGTGCGAGTCATTGTTTGCTGAACTATAGATTAGCGGATAACTAATTTTTTTTCATGGCAACAAAACATCATGATGCCACGATTAACGATGAATTCAAATTACTCTCCCATAGAAGAGGCCCATTGATATCATTACTAATACCAGTGAATCCTGGTAACTGGGAAAAAAAGAGAGAATGCCAAAACTATCTCGAAAATGTTTCAAACTCCCAAATCACTGCAAAACTTTCGGTCAACCAAACAAACATTTGTCAATCCTTACATTTCAAATAATTATATACCTACATAAAAAAGTATTATTTATTTCACAGGAATGATTTCTTATCCTGAGGGATAAATATTATTTGTGCAGAAACAACATAACATGATGAAAGTCATCCATATGTCAAATGTAGCTTGCATGATTAACTCACCAGTATATCAACAGTTTATTTCATCACCACTGGCAGCAACCCAAAGCCAAAGGGAATTGCCCAGTGTAGCTTCTGTTCTTCTGCACTAATGGGGGGTGAATACATCTCTTATCACAAATAACGATGCTCTGGGGCAAAAGTAAATCAGCGTTCAGTATGCTTATTCTAATTTTTTTTTTTTTGAGAGGTTTTCACTATAGGGCGCTGGCTCTAGCCAGACAGAGAGATAGAGAGACAGAAAGCGAGAAATCACCCCCCAGGAGGGATGGTCACGCCGCAATCCCTTCTCCTCCATTCTTCTCTCGGGATCTTGGGCACACACGCACACGCGCCCGGCGTGAGTTTTAAGCCACCGGTTCCGGGACGCTAACCGTGGTTGACTACATGGGAGTCCAGCGACATAGCCATTACACTAACTGCTGGTTCCCAACTTATTCTAATTCTTTAAAGAAATGATAGGAAAACTGCCACTTATTAAACAACCATGTGTCAATTTGTATTTGCAGTGATCATTACAAATACTTTTTTAAAAAAATTATTGTTTTTTAATTTAAGTTTATTTATTCATTCTTTTATTTTTATTTGACCAGTGAGAGAGACACACAGAGAGAGACAGAGGGAAAGTGAGAAAACAAGACACCAGGTCCAAAATTCAAACCGTGGTTGGCCATGTGAGACTGTCCAGTGCCTTACTCACCATGCCACCTGCCGGTTCCCTCATTAGAAATACTCTTATGGCCCTCTTAGGAACCAGGCATTGCTAAAACTACTAACCCACTGAAATCTAAGAACTACCGTAAGCTTTAGGTATCAGCCCTAGGAAGTAGATATCACTGATTTACACTCAGATATATTATCACTCACTTTACAAGTAAGGAAATAAAGAATCATTTAAAAATATATAGGATGGGGCCAGCAGGTGGCATGGTGTTTAAGGATGCCAGACTCTCACATGGCCAACCATGGTTCAAGTCCTGGACCAGGCGGTTTGCTTTCTCACTTTCCCTCTCTCACTCTCTCTCTCTCTTGCTCTGTCCTTCTCTGGTCAAAAACAAATAAATAAATAAATAAATAAATAAAGTTAAATAAAATAATTCTTTAAAAACTTTAAAAGATATACCACATATATCTTTAACTAGACGGGTATAAGGTGTGTTCATGCTGAGAAAATTCATTTTACAAGTAGTGTTGATGTACAGTGATTAAATGTATAAAATAAAATTTCAAAATGTAATAAAATAATAAAAAAGAAAGAAGCAAAAGATTTATGGAACACAAAAATTGAAAATTATCTGTTGATGAGAACATGTAAGATAGTATCTTTTTTTTTTTTCTTTTTTTGGAGAGGTTTTTGCTATAGGGTGCGTGCGCTCGCCAGACAGACAGAGAGAGACAGAGAGATAGAAAGCAGGAAATCACCCCCCGGGGGGATGGCCACGCCGCAATCCCTTCTCCTCCATTCTCCTCTCGGGATCTTGGGCACGCACGCACACGCGCCCGGCGTGAGTTTAAGCCGCCGGGTCCGGGACTCGAACCGCGGTCGACTACGTGGGAGTCCAGCGACATAGCCATTACGCTAACTGCTGGTCCCTAAGATAGTATCTTTAACTGGACTAATATATAGTATATTTATACTGGGAAAATTCATTTTTCAAGCTATAATGATATAAATTAATTGAATGCATAAAATAACAGTAATAATAAGAACAAGAATTTAAAGGACATAGAGCTAAACCCAGAGTCAGCTATTTCAAATCTCTTTTTTGTTTTCTTTTCTTTCCCTTAGTATTTTTTTGATGGAGTGGGGAAAAATGCATTTGTACATATATTATTATCTAGGCAGAGATTAGCACTAAAATTTTAAGCTATCTACATTCAATTCCAAGGTGCCAGCTGTTTCCCTAATACTCATGGTAGGTAAAGCCCAGGATTATTCAAGCAAAGATTCCTTTGTCACCAAGTTTGATGTGATTCCCAGGATATGCCAATAGGGACTGAAATACAATCCACTGTGGAGCATGTGCATCTGGACCTATCAAGAATCTAGTATAAAATGCTAACCAATAGGAAGAATAATACTCCTTTTAGAACTTGTGGTTTCATGTGAGGTTATACATGACGAGCTATTTTAAAATGCACACAGTACTCTAAAATATCTTGGAAAAGCTATTATGACAACTCTAACTGTGCCTAAGTTGAAAATAGGAAATAGCTTAGGTCCTTGCAACATATTCTTTTTTTTTTTTAAGTTTATTTATTCAGGAGTGAGAGATACCAAAACAGAAAAGACAGAGAGACAATATATTCAATAGAGACTTAATGCCATGATGTATCCCCAGCTTCAGACAGATGGATCATGGCCACACATTGGCCTGGCATACTCAGGGTTGTCTTCTGAGGTAGGAGAGAGGATCCTTAGAAATACAGTTTAGGTGTAGGTCCAAAGTGAAATCACAACATGGTTACACTTTAAAATGAATGGAGACAAAGGCGCTCAGCTCTCACTGAACTGCTTGCTCACAAGAAATAGCTTGTAGCACTGTTTCAATGATTGACCTAGAGCAAATGTAGTAATTTAGGCTTTTTCCAGGTCCCACCACATTCCAGGAAGAAGATAATGGCCTTTTATGGCCCACAGTTTTCAGACAAAGAGAGTCTCCTGACCTTCCTACCTACTCCAAAATTAGGAGAGTAACCAGACTCATCTACCACGTGACCCCCACCATAAGGGGAATGCATACACAAGCCTCTCCTGAGAACTAGCCCAAACAAAGCCCTTCTTACCATGATTAAAAAACCCTCACCTCAGTTCCTCTTGGGCAATTCATTTTCTGGGATCCCTCCACCGCTGACTGAAAGCTGTTCCTGCCTTCAATAAATTCTGTTTTGCTATCCCTTTCTTTGTCCATGTCTCTAATTCTTTGTGAATGAGACAAAAAAATCATGTTTTGTGCTGTTCCTGCACAGGGTGTTGGGCCCAGGCACTCCAACTTCCCACATCATTTCCAGATACAAATTGGCAACTTTTCCACATGGGTCTGCTCCCAGTTCATTGGCATTTACCACTGCACCACCCCATTGTAGCATCTTATTTATAGTGCTCCAGTATTGAGAACTGAGAACATCATTCCATGCCTAATATAAGACTTAAAAAACTTATAGGCTGGGCTTTATTTTAGTGATTTTACTTAAGGTTTACCCTACCTGAGCATGTGAAATAAAACTGAGACTACAGATATGGTGGAAAGAAGACAGACTTTGGACCCTATCAGACTAGGGGTTGAATGTCAGTTCTACCAAATGCTATCTACATGCTTACACTTACTAAGTTCTCTGACCTTCAGCTTCCTCTCTTTAAAGAAAATTTTACCCACAATGTAGGGTTAGTCCAAAGCTGGAGATAATGTAAGCAGAGTACCTGTACATAATAGGTGGTCATGAGGAATATCTCTTATTGTTAAGTAGACATATGTGGGCTAGACTTGCCATGAAAAATGTTCAGTGTTTGTTGTTTTAATTTTCTAGAAGGGACGTGTGTTTGATGGAGAGATGCCAGAGAAAGAGAACATGAGAAAGTATTCCTTAAGGGAGACAGTCATGCACAATCCCTTCTCCATTCTTCTCTTGGGATTTTGGGCATGTATCTACATATGCCAAGCGTGTTGTTCAAGTTATTGGATCTTGGACTGGAGGTACACTCAGCTATGTGGAATTCAGCCACCTTCACCATGCCACAGGCTGACCCAAGACTTCATATTTGTATACTGCAACCTGTCATTTCTACATTTCTTACCTGAATTGTTACAACCTTATAATTATCCACAAATGCTTTTTCTGTTCCTCAAATATAGAAGACATAACACAGTATATCTTAAAATCATGGCTGTTTATTGTCTTAACATAGAATTGCCAGGAATTGTTATTTATTATTTAAATGTAAACCATCTACATACTTTGGCATCCAATATCCTTCTTTAGACAAATAAAAACTATCATGCATGTCAGGGCATGAAAGGGTGATGACTCCAACTTATTATAGGAAATGTTTATTTGGAAACTCAACTATATTAGAATATGACTAAAACCAGCATAAAAATCATTGATAAGGAAAGTATAATAATAGAAAGTAACTACTTGTAAAAATTGAGCCATTATATGGAAGAATTATAGCTAACTAGCTGTCACCAATAAAACTCTGTAGGATCGAGTTCTCATGGACTTTTGTACTAAGAAAGTTGATTGCTCTTACCAGACTATTCTACTTCCTAACATGAGGTTTGCCTTGCTACATTGGCTAGTGAAAACTCAAAGCTAAGTTGTATGTTCAATCTGATGTAGTTTTAATTAAGACATATTGATATGACTCTCCCACTTGCTGTTTAATTTAAGTTTTTTTCTTTGAAATATTCTTAAACCGTAGAAAATTAGAAAATACAATAAAAAAATTCTCTCAACCATCTGAAAGTAAGTTTACCAGCATGATTCCTCATCACTCCTGAATAGTTTGGTGTGTAATTCTAAGACATTCTCCTACGTAACCTCAATAAAACCATCAAAAGCAGGAAATTACACTGATACATTATCATCATAAAACCCACAGATTTCACTCAAGTTTCATCAGTTGTTCCCATAATGTCATTAGTGACAAAACGACGTCTAAAATTATGCATCACATTAGTTGTTTTGTTTCTTTAATCTTTTTGGGTCTTAAACGATTCCTCATTTCTTCCTTGATATGTATGACCTTGATACTTTTGAATAATTCAGACAGTTCTGTAATGTTCCCCAATTTGAGTTTTTCTGATATTTCTTTATGATTAAATTCAGGTTCTTTTGTTTGTCAAAAGTATTAAAGAAGGTATGCTTTATTCTTTTTGCCTCTTACCAGACGATACATGATTTTGAGTTGTTTCATTATTTCTCATATAAACTTTAATAATTTTACCAAGGTAGAGTTAGTCTCTCCAGGGTGAAGTTGTTTCTTTTCTCTTTGCAATTAGGAAGTATTTGAGGGGAGATAAATGTGTTCCTTGTTATTGTCCTTGCTCACAGGCCCATATACATACATATTAGTCAAATCAAATATTACAGAGTTTATTTGAGTCTTCCCTTTTCCACATATTTAATAACATTCTTCAATAATGAGAAAATTTCTGTTATCATCATTATATTAAATAATATAACTAATACCTTATGCTTACTATACTCATTACTCTAAGTAGGCTCCAATACTTCACTTTGGCCACTGCCATCAACCCCCCCCCAAGAACATCCTTTATCAGTCCACACAGACTCTGCCCTCATACCAACTCACCCCTTCATGATGCTTCTCTTGGTCAACTCCACATAACAGCTTTTGGACTGAATTATTCAGGAAGGAAAGAAAGCAGGCAGGTAGAAAGAAAAATTCCCCTTGACCTTTTACTTGGATTTTGTCATGGGATTTTGTTTTTTAATAGTTTTATTATATGAGGGGGTTTTCAAAAAGTTCACGGAAAAAATCGTGAAAAAATTGTGCATAGTGTCCCAAAAAGTTTCGCACCAAAATAAACTTGTACTTTAATTCCATTTTTCTCACATTTTGAAGTCCCTTCATGAAGTGTTTTATATCCTATTGAAAGGTATAACAATATAAAATGATCTAAACAAAGATTTCAGTTGGAAGAATTCCAGAAGTTTTGAATATATGAAAGTAGAGTGTTCATCAAA
The DNA here is from genome assembly GCA_026018925.1 of Tupaia tana. NCBI lineage: Eukaryota > Metazoa > Chordata > Mammalia > Scandentia > Tupaiidae > Tupaia > Tupaia tana. Next base: position 40,938,343 of record JAKSZU010000002.1, read on the forward strand.
TCTGCATTTTAAGACCTCTCAGAACATGAAAGTCTATTTTCACTAACATGCTCTATTCCACAAGAGCCAAGGCAGATAAAAGGAATGGCCCCGGGAACATTAGTGGCACTTTTGATTCCACATACCTTCTTATGCACACGGATAGTGTATACTGCTTGTGTGATCTTGAACATTTTACTTAATGTTTTTATGAGCTGATTTCATCATCCATGAAAGGGAAAGCCTTGCTCCCTTGCCAGCCTCGCAGGAATGTCATTCTGATTTTTAAAAAGCACAGGCTATTTTGAATTTCTCAATAGTCAGTATATTCTGAACCTAAAACCAGCAGAAAATATGCCACCACAGGGATATGGAGTGGATTTAATCCTAAATCCTAATTTGTCAGTCTCCATAAAGTGATGGTGCAGCCCTATACCACCTTCTCCTGAGGTCCTGAGATCCAGGCCTCGAGTGGGCACAGGGTCAGCAGCCAGTGACCACCGGTAAGAGGCAGAGCACCCAGTAGAGCTGCTTCTCTTATGTGGATGGGGCCCTGGACACACCTAACCAGAATCACTCTACCATTTCAGATAACACTAGTGGGAGGCAGTCCTGTCTCTGCTCACCTCCCCCTATGCTAACTACGTGAGAGGACTTCAAAAAGTTTGATGAAAAATGAAATTAAAGTATAGGTTTATTTTGGAACAAAAAAAGTTTTTAATTGATATCTGTATGCAGATTTTTTTATAATATACATTTTCCATGAACTTTCTGAAGACACATCCCCATCTAAACAAGAGTATCGGGACCAGCAGTTAGCGTCATGGCTATGTCACTGGACTCCCACGTAGTCGACCGAGGTTCGCGTCCCGGACCCGGTGGCTTAAACTCACGCCGGGCGCGTGTGCGTGCGTGCCCAGGATCCCGAGAGGAGAATGGAGGAGAAGGGATTGCAGCGTGGCCATCCCCCCTGGGGGGGTGATTTCCTGCTTTCTGTCTCTCTGTCTCTCTCTGTCTGTCTGGCGAGCGCACGCGCCCTATAGCGAAAACCTCTAAAAAAAAAAAAAAAAAGAGTATCAAGTCAAAGCATCAGCTTAGCTTTTCATAGCATGTTATGGGATTAAGTGAGATAACATTTGATAAGAAAGATCTGATTTATATTAGGACCTTAACAAATATTAGTAGATTCCCAAATGTTTTTATCTGATGTCTTTTCTTAAGTGCAAGGATGCTTATTGTGGCAATACTTATGGTGGCGAACAAAAAACTGGAAATAAACAATGGCTGAATAAAGTTGGTGGTATACTCACACCACTGAATACCAGGCAAATAAAACCTATCACAGTAAATTAAATAAAGAAGCAGGTATACAAATTCAGTTCCTTTCCATTAAGCCACACATTAAAAAGGCTTAACCACCCTCCCCGAAAAAAGCCACTATGTTGATTTGCTTTTGGAAATACTTCCATTATTCATGAACTATATTGTGTTAACATATATGGGTTTGTTATTTCACATGAATTAATACATAAATATTTAGGCAACAATTCTCATCAGATGACTATCATGAGGAAACTACAAATTTAATTAGGAAAAATCAAAATAGACCGCCTGATAGAAAAATTGGCTAATGACCTAAACAGAGGTTTTAGGAAAAGGAAATCCGAATGACTGCTAATTATATAAAAATATTTCTTAATCTAACTTTGTTTTCTCTTTTTTAAAGTTTTTGTCATAGAGTGTGTGCTCACCAGAGAGAGACACTGAGAGGGAAAGTGAGAAATCATTCACTAAAAGGAAAATGGCCACACCACAGTCCATTCTCCTCCATTTTCCTCCTGGGACTCTGGGCACGAATGCACACAAACCCAGCGTGACTTGCAAGCCACTAGGTCTGAGACTCAAACTGCATTAGGCCATGTGGGAGTCCAGCACCTTAACCACCACACCACCTGCTGGCCTCCGAACCTAACTTTTAAAGTAACATAAAAACCATGTTTTATCACCAGCTATGAGGATTTCTGGCTACAAGAAAATTATTCTCCAATGAAGCTAAACCAAATTGGAACCTAGAGAGAAATAAAGGGGGAAGATTTTCCCCAGCTATTTAAACCAGAAGAATAATGGGTTACATTGCCACTGAGTGGTAGAGCTGAACATCACTGAAATAAAGTAGTCATTATCAGATGAGAAGGCATCTTTGAGATCATGAGAATATTACATATACCCATCCCTGGAAAACAGTTCATAATATTTGACCAATTCTCCTTCAGTAATTCTATAAAGATCACAGAAAGATTTTTATATGCAAGTGACATGAGAGCTACATAAATATGAAAAAAAAAAAAAAACTAGTTGTTTCAGAATTAGCTTTTACCCAAAGATTGTTGAGACACGGGTTAGTACTTTGTGCTCACACTGTGAGATAAACTAAGGAATAAATGCACTACAGATAAACTGGAGCAAGCAGAGAAGTGCTCAGGTTTCTGTCTAGCTATGTGAGGCCCTACAGGCAAGAAAGAAATGATTGTCTGATCAGAGGCTGCACAATGATATTCATAGCTATTCAACAGTATATACAGCCCATCCTCAGAGAAACCTAAGAGTGCAATATTCAATTCAAAGCACAAAGTTACAGAGAAGAAGAAATTTCAGGCAGAAAATAAATGATAACTGCATTGGGGCATCTTTGACCATAATTTTGAAGATAGAGGGTTAAAATGCCTTTGGATGTCACTTGTACCCATATATCGTGACTGCCTGATTCACTGTCCTGAGAACCACAACTTGCGAACCTCCAAGCACCTGGGGACATTCTCTGCCATTAATTTGGGAGCAGCATTCCCTTTGCAATAAGTAGAAAATCTCAAGGAAGAATTAATGGCAGGGTATGGCCTTTACTCAGTAGAACAGAGACAATAGTGGCTTGTGGTATAAGAAGGAGACAATTAATTGCAGCCTTGGTCTCTATGCCACACTCCCAGGTTTAACCACAGAAATACTTACTCACTAGAGAAAGTCATTGAAAACAGCAGAAGGAGCAGCCCCTGAAATCCATTCCTAACTAAAGAATGGCCAGTTAGCCATGGACTAAGTACCTTTGTAACTGAATATACACATAAGCAAACATTTCAAAGAGCAAGATAATTCTTAGCTCTCCCCTGTGAAACACCAAAGATTTAACATGGTCCTCAACATTTTGAGTTTTTCCTTCTAAAAACTCTTTCATAGCAGAGTACCCATGGGTTGGTTAGTAATGCAAAGATATTGCACTGCACTGCAAACAAATTTCACTATCCTAAAAGGTATATTTCAGGAATTTACTTAAAAGATGTTTTTCATTTGTTTATGCAATAAAGACTTCTATTGTGTGTGCCTGCTTTTATAAAGGGAAAAACGGGCTAATCCGATCTCCTATAATGACTTCTTATCGTGTAGTGTATCATTGACTTTCTCTGGAAACTACACCTAAGGTATGACTAAGTAAGAGATACTAGCTTGAGAGATTTCAATCAGGAAATACTAGGACAAATTGAGGTGGCCCCTGCTTTGTGTCTCTGCCTCACTTCTATTCAAACAGGAAATCGGATGCCTCCAATTTTTCTGATTACCAGTTTCAGTATCAACTTATCAAGACAATGATAGGCCCTATACAAATGTTCCCCTAATGTTATTTTCCCAACAGGAGTAGAAGCTGACCTCTAGTTGTTGGATCTATTGTAAAAGAGCACATTGTATCTACCTACTAACTCTTTTAGCCTTGCTTCGCCACTGTGTAATGTAATGTAACTGAGCCTTTACCCAAAGAACCCTGATAGAATGTTTTAAGTGGGACTTTCCTGTGTTCTCAGAGTTTGGATTCACTTACATTACACTTTGCTGGTGCTTCATGTCTGTAAAGCTAATCCCTGTTTAAGATAAAATTTTCTCAAAGAGCTCAGAGCAGGCACGATGGAAAGAATAAATGTCTCTGGTTATTTCTACACATTATTCTGTGCAATGGGCTCTTTGCCGTCTACAGGAAAAGGTGGCACCTCTGCAAATGTACTGTTACCATTATAGCTGATAATTGAAAGACTAGTGGTTCTCAAAAGGTCATTATTTTTTATTGCTAGACATGTTAGCTCTTCTTCAGAGTTCTCAAATAAGCTCTGTTCTCTGATCTTAAATTCCACGACAGGCTATGTTGCAATGCTATATTTCAGAGGAAGGAGGGGCAAATGTTCCAGAGTGTTATAACATCGAGCAGAAAAATTCGGTTCTCAGAATGGTGGGAGAAGACTCATGGCAGGTGTAAGAAGTATTTGATTTGCAATTAGGTCATTTTAATTTAAATTCTGGCTCTGATATTTTATTAGCTATTTTCTCTAGCTTCAGTTTCCTTCTTAAAATGTGAGCAATTAAACATAGCTCTCAGAGATACTAGATTTCATTGAGATAATACATATGACAGTGTTTTGTAAATAGTTAAGCAATACACAAGTATGATATCTCCACTTTTATTGATTTGTCAATGTTATTAAAAATTATAAATTAAGGCCATGAAATCACGAAGTGTCAAGAATAGGTTCCTTGTTGATTGTCTAGCCCCCTCATTTTATAAATGAGACGATGTTCTATTCTATTTAACAATCATTTATTGAACTTTACTGTGAGCCAGGATTTGTGCTGAAGTGAGGGAAACAAAGTTGATTAATGAGGATCCCTAGAGGAGCTAAAACCCAGGACAAGGAAGCATTTGCCCAAGGTTTACAGCTAGGGGCTTAAGAGGTGGAAATAAGATCAATAGAACCCTCACCTCCTGCACTTCTGCTTAGGGCACTCGCTTTCACCGCTTCTGAATTAAGACTTTTCACCTGCCTGAAATCACAGAAATTTCATTTAAGTTCTTTTAACACTTTAAAGCTTCTAACCCCTGCTCCTCCAGAGAAATGCCACTTTGTGGCTCAGATAAACTTGGCCTAGTTCAAACAGCTATAGACAGGCAAATTTCTGGTTGCTCATTAGAGTAGCTGACACGTCTTCTAGCCCTTGTTTCCTTCTGAGCTGCTCTTCAAGATCCCAATGATCCCAGTCCCACTCATCTCCGTCCCTCCTCTCATACGTCACACTACCTGGCCCCATACTCTCTAGCTGCATTGCGTTTTCGGAATGTCATCGTATCCAACTTCGCTTTTGCACTTATTTCCCAATACCTGGAGTGCCCTTCTTCCTGTTCTCTATGTGCCAAATTCTTCGTCTCTGACAGAATTGAATCTGTGGTGTTTTCCCAGACTTACGCCTCCAGAGTCTTCCCCTTGGTATCTCAGCACACGTGGTTAATACTGCTACGTTAGCATTCAGCATGGTGTATCATACTTAACGTTTGTTTATTTCTGGATTTCCTACTCTGTGCCAATCACTCCATTGGCACTGTGGGCTCAAGAGTTAAATAGTTGAACCCTGTCTTACAGGAGCTCACACTTTGATTGCTGTCATGGAGGACAAGATACTATGCTATAGATGGACTTACACGTTGGTGCGCACCCTTGTAAGCTAGGAAAACAAAAGCAAGTTGCAGGCTGACTAAGTAAATGTTAAACTAAGCACAGATATTCGTTCGCATAAACTGAATTCTGGAAAGTAGACAATTATCACCTCTATGGGAGTGACATTCTAAAATATGTACCTCTGGCCCTCACCTCTGTCGAACTCCACATCTCTCCATTTAGCACCTCCCAGCCGTCTTCAGTTGAAAGTCCTATGAAGATAGCAACTTTGCATGTCTAGAATTAATCTTCGATCTTTCCCCTCTCTCTCCCATCTTGTTTCTTCTGTATTTTCCACCTCATTGATGATATCCCCATGTATCTAGTTTCTCCAGCAGAAATCATGAGTCATTCTTTATTCTTCTCATTCCCTTATTACTCATTCCCAGTGGTCATGATACCCACACCATCCACGTGGTTCTTCCTTGTGTCACCTACTGGTAGGGTCCTCATTATTTCCTCACTGGATTACTCTAGAGTCTCCTTTAACCTTACTTTACTCCCCTTCCTCCCAACCCGTACATGGAAAGTCACAGGGACTTTTTGAAAACGCTTATCACAGATCACACTGCTTAGCTGCTAAAAATACTTCAATGGTTATTTATCAACTTCAGAATAAATTCTAATTTAGCATAGTTTTCTGATCACTCATTATTTTACCCTTTCATCTTATCCTTTGGCTATATCAGTTTAACATGGCTCCCTAACTTCTAGACAAATCGTACTTTGATTCTCTCCAGCAAATCACAAGTATCTCTTGGCAGTGTGACTTTAACCTTGATTTTAGTTTGAAATTATTTATATTCAACTTTCAGTCTTCCAGCAAGACCTACATACTACCTTAATAGTTTATGTTTGCATCTATCATAATATTTCTCACCATCTATCATAATTTTTTAAAGAATTCTTTTACTTACCTTTATTTACTTATTAATTTGACCAGAGAGGTACAGAGTGAGAGAGAGAGTGAGAAAGTAAGCCACCAGGTCTAGGACGCGAACCATGGTCGACCCTGGGGGAATCTAGCACCCTTAACAAACATGCCACCTGCTGGCCCTGACCTATCTGAATTTTTTTATTTACTTTTTTTGTCTGATGCTGGCTTACTCTGCTTTTCTCTTTTATTTTCTCTAGTATGTTTCCTCTTTTCATCTTAAATTAAAGCACATAGTAGTTTTGTATTAATTAAAGAAGAAATACTATATGAACAAATTAATGTGTCACAGAGTTCTCAGCCAGTTAAAATGACTAGATTAAGCAAGTTAATAAATTACATTTAGGAGCCAGAGGTGGCATGGTGGATAGGCCCTGGACTCTGGCTCACATGGCCAATTATAGTTCAAGCCCCAGACATGGTAGCATGAAACTCATGCCAGGCATGTGTTCATGCATGCCCAAAATCTTGAGAGGAAAATAAGGAGAAGGAGTTGCAGAATGACTATCCTCCCAGGTGATTTCTCACTTTCCCTTCCTCCACCTGTCTCGGTCTATCTGTCTCTCTCCAATGAGCACATGCACCCTATGACAAAAACCTCAAAAAAAAAAAGGCATCTTTAATGATAGCTGCATTGATTTAATTTCAGATGTTAAGCCTCACATCAGAATTGTTGTCTGAACTTTTAATGGGAAGTCATACAATAAACAAGATACAGTTCTACTCTCCTTTCTCACCTCCCCAATGACCATGCCTACCAATAAACACTCATATTTCCCTAATTTTATGACAAATTGTCAACCTTTTGCACTTTGGGATCAAGGAGGAAAGCCTATTTTTCTCATGCCTCTAGCCCCACTACAGACAATTTTCAATGTGCCACTTAGACAGGACTAGAGAAAATTGAAAATAGGAGAAGGTAAGGCAGTTGTGGCTGGAGTGCTGAATTTAAAGGTTCAGCAGCAGAGTAGTTCCTGGGAAAATTGGAGGGAGAAGAGAGGAATTGTTGAATTAATGGGGAGACAAAGGGCACTAAAATCAAGGAAGTGAGGAAACAGCATTCCAGCATGTTGACACACCAAGGAGCCAGGACCACATCAGAAATAAATTAAAGAGAGTGAACCAGACCACACCATCAATGGGGTATAAAGAGGCATGGCTAGGAGATTTGCAGATGTCACCAACCAGGACATATTAGAGGCTGCTCAGAGGGAAGGCATGAATCCTCAAAGAGTTGGGTTGTTTTTACCTAAAGGCAGAGGCATAATAAATTGGAAAAAAAAATCTCGTGGTATATGGAGAACACAGACCTTATCTTCCAACCCATAACTGGGTCTAACCTCCACTGGAGAGGAAGTGTGGTCCTCTGGGAAGAGCCCTTTTGTGTGAATGGACACATAGCCAAAGGTTAGTGACAAGGATGTCAAGGCTGTGAGGCAGGGTGGGATTACTTAGTCCCAAGGTTTCCAAGAGAATTAGTTAAGTAAACCCTGATGCTTGTGAGGACTCAGGCCTCTTTAAAAAGATCAACTGGGGCCTGGATTAATTAAAATCCCAAGGGGATCCTAGCCCAAATGGGCAAACAGTTGAGTTAATTAGTGTAATAGCTCTCACCATGTTCTGGAAACAGCAGCAGTCTCTGTTGGAAGGGAGCTGTCTCAAAGGGGTCTAGAAGAGAATACAAAATCCAGAGACCAAATGATTCTATTACATCACCAATACAAGGCCGGGCAATGCCTGGGACCCATGTCCTAACTCTAAATCCAGGGCTCTTTCTCCTGTACCACATTTTCCTTTCTCGTGGTGCCCCTTACTTAGTGAAACGACCGGCGGCTTTCCCACGTCTTCTTTATCCACCTCTCCCTTCTACTCGGCAGAGAGGGTGTGATTAGGCTCTTGATGACCTACTGTGCTATTTCTGGTATCTTGTTACTTTAGTTTCCTATCCCATCTCAGGAGACAGAGGTCAAAATAATTGTGAAAGTGTTCATCCACTTTTAAGTCAGTCTATTTGTCTTAGTGCTCTTACATACAAAGGTATTTCAGAAAGTCCGAAGATGAAACTGTATAATGTAAGGTGGCTAACATGTAATCTACACTTTTTTTCTTTCTGATTTTCTTCACTATTTTTATTACTGTTTGGTTTTATTAAACTCTGGAAGAAAAAGAAAATGTTGAGTAAATACACCATGGAGATGTATGAGATGGAGTTGGAGAGATGGATCCCTTAAAAACAGAGCTCGGGAGGCTATCGGCAAGGCGGGTCTTCTGAGACCATTCACCCTAACCTCTCTCAGGGCCCTCGGTCAGGCCCTGCATGGCAAACGGAGGAAGCATGTATGGGGATGGGAAGCGGGACCCCTTTAACAGCTCATGTCACAACACGAAGGTCGCATGCAAGAATAAATTCGATCAAAACAGAACAAAGTGAGGAGAGAGGTATATGTCTTTCCTAAGAGGGAAGCAGAGCAGAGAAAATGTATTTCCCAGCCTCTCTGAAAGAATCAGAATGCCACACTATTTAATAGGATTAATTTCACCCAAAATTATGAGAGACAACTAGCTTTCTTTACGTGTATGTTTTAAAAATACTATAATCTTTCAAAAGGCTCTTAAGGTTGTTTCGCTCTTCAAATGAAAAGGAGGATAGACGTTAAAGCACAAATTATGTAAGAAGGTGGCATCCAAATACAAAAGTAAAATAACTCTACACGGAAAGCATGATTTACCTCTTCTTGGAAGCTAAAAGACATGGCTACTTAACTCTCATGCAAAAATTCCATATTAAAATAGTAAGGAAAATAGCAATATATGGGTTTTACTTCCATGGATGTTCAAAAGCAATTTTCCATTTTTCATAACTTCATTTTTAATACATATATTTCCCCAAATTACCCAGGAGAGCTTTCTGTACTGTGCGCTAGGCACATTCAAAGTTTAAATGCGAAGTTCACACATTTCAACTCCAGATTTGAGGGAGAAGAAGGGCGGGGCTTTTGAAATTGCTTTTATAGCAGAAATGCATACATTTTTAAAACTTCTCTTGACTACGCTCTTTCTTCACCAATCTACCCACAGTCTCCCACTAAAATTGAGTTCAGACCAATTATAACAGCCTCAACACAATTCTAAGCAACAGAAAGATGATCTTTAAAAAGAATCTGAAGGAAATTGAGGCTCATTCTATACTATGAGTTTGAAGAAGTTAGCCAATCTTTTAGCATTCCTGATTATAGTAAAGGGTTAATTCTTCATTAAAGAGAGAAAAAAACACTGCTTTTTTTTTTTTTTTTTTTTTTTTTTACTTTTTTCTTTCTTTTTTTTTTTTTTTTTTTTTTTTCAATATTCTGCTACCTCTCCTTTTTCCTTGCTTCCCACTCTCTGGCTCTTTCCTGCATATCTGCTAGAGAAGAGTTTTTCTTCCAGAAACCACAGTATCCCACACAAGAGAAAAGCAGGCTGTGAGAAAATGCCCAGTTTCACAACAAGCCAGACTCTACACATCCACACACACACACACACACACACACACACACTGCAAAAGACAGTGAAGTGCTCATCATGATTAATACAGAAAAAGGTCCCAGTGTTTTCTGATATTTCAATCTTAAATATGGCTCCATCACTGCTAAAGGGAACGCTATTCACTGTGCTGAGAAATCATCCTGTACTCGAGTGAATAGCCTAACTGAGAGCTGTGCCAAGGGATTTAGCAAGTTTGGCAAAGAATTGCCCAGCACACCACCTGCTCTAGGCAGTGGCCCCTTGGTGCCCCTGCAAATTGACATGCTCGAGTCCCCAAAGCCATTAGACTAAGAAAAGAGTATTGCCTTATACACTGTAATTTAGGATATATATTTAAAATTTAACAGAGCAGATTAGAAAAGGAGAATGAAAAGAATGCAAAAGATAGAGTTTTTTAAAGTTATTTACGAATACTGGGTTATAAGAATGTGTATATTTCTTGTATCTTTTCATGACGTCCATTTCAAAAGAATTGTACATCATAGAGCTATAAAGGAAGAAATGATTTATGCAGTATTTGTGCTCTCTAGAAGCTAAAATGATGAGGGCTGAGGGTTTAAGGTATGGGAGGAGGAAGAAAAATTTCAGATTATATCAGTAACATTTGTTTTAGATTGTGGGTCTTTCATATCCCCGCTTACCTTTTGAGATTTAGTTGACTGTTAGGAGCATTAAATATTAAAATGAGCTTTTTAAATGCATGTGAGACAGAGACAAGCAACCCTTTATGTTTTATGTAGGATGTGTATAACACATTCAGATTATCTATTATAATATCCACACATACAATTTGGTTGTAAAAATATGCAATATGGGCAGTTTGGGGATGATCACTCAAATGGAGTCTTATTCTCCTTTCCTTGGGGGTGAAAGATAAAGGAGATGGAAGAACTAGTTTTCCCAGTCCTGTTAGGGAGGAGACCCCCTTGATGTTTTTGAAGGAGGCGGTCTCTCCTTTGGCTTGGACCCAGGCTCTGCAGAAACCCAGCTCTGCAGAAACTGCTTTATATTGTCCCTGGTATATAACAGGTTCTGAGGGCTGAGCAGGGACAGGAAAAAGTCAAGGCATTTTTTAGGCAGAGACCACACGTCATAGATGGCGAGGGAAAGAATATGACGTAAAGGACGTTCTCTCTTTCTCTCTTTATCAGCAAATGAAGCCAAGAAAAGTACGGTGATCAGAAACAGGGGAATGGAGCCAAAGGGTTTAGAGCATGAGACACTGATCTATAGAAATAATTTGCTGCATGTTTTTATAAAACACATTCGTAATTATATTTACAAGAACCTTACAAGTTAGAAGGTATTTTCCCCATTTTACATATAAGGCAGAGGAGGTCCAAGGCCTGCCCCTACCTGGAATGTCTGAAGGAGACCACCTAGTGGTAGGGTGGGCAAGTGAATAAGCCAGGGTCACGTTTCAAAGATTTCACCAAGGATTTCAGAAATGAATAGTATGGAAACAAAATAAACAAATGAATCTGATAGGGCTCCCTAACACATGCCCTGCATGGCAAACAGAGGGAGTGTGTGGGCATGGGGAGAGAGAACCATTTTTACAGCCTTGTGTCACAATATGAAGGTCACATGTAAGAATAAATTTGATCAGAACAAAACAAAGGTAAAGAATGTGGAGGCATAAGGCTTGTCATTCCCAAGAGGGCTTCAAAAATATAAACAAGCAAATCTGCCTAATCTATGTTCAATTTAAGTGGAAATGTATTTATATATTTGAATCCCAAAAATGACAGTGACATCGATGGGTCCATTATTATAGCTTGCCAAGATGTTCTTCTACTTTGGAGTTAGTGATTTATAAGATGTATGTTACTGGGGCTAGCAAGTGGCATGGTGGTTAAGACATTGGACTCCCTCACAGCTGACTGTGGTTCGGGTTTCAGACTTGGCAACTTGCTTTTTTACTTTCCCTATCTCTCTCTGCCTGTCTCTGCTGAGCGCATGTGCCCTATAGCAAATTTAAAATAATAATAATAATAAATAAAATTACATAAATAATTTCTAAAAACATGTGATGTTACCTACGATAAACATCAAAGTTATAAATATATCATCCAAGGCATAATCTAAATCAGAGGCTAAAAATGCATACGTTAGGGGCCAGAAGGTGGTGTGATGGTTACAGTGCTGAACTCCCACATGGTAGACTGTGGATCAAGTCCTGGACCTAGCAGCTTACTTTCTCACTTTCTCTCTCTCTTTACCTCTCTGCCTCTCTCTGGTGAGTGCACATGCCCTGAAGCAAATTTTAAAAATAATAATAAATGAAGTTAACAAAAATTTTTTTAAAAAAATGCACGTCATCGGGGTGAGAAGGTGACCTTACTGAGTGACGTGGACTGGGTGTGATGCTAGGAAGGGATGGGGGCTACACCACACTGGAGACAAGCGGGCAGAAACTACTCAGTTTATACCGGCAGCTGCTGGGTAGAAAAGAGAGCCTAGTATCACCAGACCTTCCAAATTTGGAAGTTGAAGGAAAAGCTGGAAATTTATACTTTGATGAGACATTTTCTGATTTTAAACTCTGTAAACCAAGTGAAATATGTCTGACCTAAAGAAAAAGAAGGTGACAACCTTGTCTTAGAAACAGACTGTGTCTGAGAAACAAGGTGTATGAAGGTATTTTGGTGCAGAGGCTGACATGCTGAGGTTAGAGCTATGGGAAGACAACCTAGGAAGTGACAATGGGTTTGTCACAGGTGTCAGTGAGGTGTTGTCAGAGTATGAATTTTAAAGATTGCAGAAGATGCGCACTTGTTCTTTCTAGAATTTTATGGATGAGACCATTTTTTAATTGACCAGGTGAGGTGGCAAGCTTTGATAACTTCAAATTTTGAAATGAGATCCAATGAGAGAAACTACTCCGTGCCAGGAAATGAAAAGATCCATTTGGTCTATGAGTCTTTTGAGAAATGGCTATGCAAACACTATGTCTATCTGTCATAAAAAGGTTGTGTAATTAACATATGCAAAACACCACCCCATCCTGCTGGAAGCTAACTTCCCTCTCTAGAAATCCAGCCTCTATTTATTTACAACAAAATAAAGTGGACCCTTCTGGAAAGAAACACGGCTCCGTGGCGGCCCGAACACTGTCGCAGCGATGCTTTAAATCTTTTATATCTCCCATACCTCCGGGGGCTGGTGCTGGATGGTATTGAGCCAGGGCCCATAAATAATTTATGCTAAGTAGCAATTTAGTTGTTTGGCTTGAGGTAAAGAAATCCAAGAAATTCATAAATAAAGTTCCCATTTTTGCTTGTGTTCCAAAGTTAATTTATGTTACTCTGCAATTAACTAACATAAAGGTGAAAAAATATGACAGGCCTAAGGTACAAACTCACACTCATAAATCTGCTCTCTCTTAACTAGTGGTGGTTTAGTGATAGTCACCTAGTTTCCACTGTCTCGTGCTATTGCACAGAAACTTTTCTTTGATCTGATTCCCTGTTACCTTGTCAATCGGGAAAAGTATGACAATTGTTCTGAATAGACCACTGGGTGTGCGAAGGAAGAAAGGGAGACAGGATCCAGACAGGATTTGTAGCAACAAATGGAGCTTCTGCTACATCTGAAATACTTCATTTCTCTATAAAAATACCTGAATCAAATATGGTAAATGCAAAATAGCCATTCATTCAAAGGAGAGAACGAGAGAACTCAAGGACTGGCAGCAGGACGGCCAGCCATTGTTGCCACGACCAGGGGCGAGTATGTAGGTGGCACAAGAAACAGACAATCTTGCAGCATGGAGTGAAACAGTTGTGCAGGCTACAGTAGCAACACCCTCAATCAGGCACAGAGCCTAGGAAGGCCCTAGGCTCCCACAGTCAAACATCAGCCAGCATCTTGAGCTCTGCTTTGAATCAACAATACAGAATACCTTCTCTTCAGGCTCTCACTGGCCACCTCCGCTTGCGATTCTCTGCTGTTTTACTCCAAGGTCTGTCTGAGATCGTTGATATTTAAGATGGTTTCTCTATGATAGGGACCTATGCAACCCTGAACATCTTTCAAGCTTTATTTATGTAGCAAGACCAAAAAAATTTATACATATACCTAGGTCTCATGTATTATTCATTTATTCCAATATACTTATCAAATGCCTATTATGTGCTAGGAGGAAATACAGCAAATAAATAATGCCTTGGGGCAAGCCGGTGGCATAGTGGTTGAAGCACTGGACTTCTACATGACTGACCACTGTTCAAGTCCCAGACCAAGTGGCTGGAAATACACCAGGCACATGTGCATGCATGCCCAAAATCCTGAGAGGAGAAGGGACTATGGTGTGGCCATCTCCTGAGGGGTGATTTCTCACTTTCTCTCTCTCTGTCTCTCTCTCTGCCTCTCTGTTGAGTGCATATGCCCTATACCAAAAACATCTCAAAAAAAATGTTTTTTTTTTTTTTTTTTTTTTTAGAGGATTTTGCTATAGGGTGTGTGCACTCGCCAGGAAGACAGAGAAAGACCGAGAGACAGAAAGCAAGAAATCACCACCACCACCCCCCCCAGTAGGGGGATGGCCATGCCACAATCCCTTCTCCTTCATTCTCCTCTCAGGAACTTGGGCATGCACACACACGCACCTGGTGTGAGTTTAAGCCACGGGTCCAGGACTTTAACCGCAGTCGACTACATGGGAGTCCAACGACATAGCCATTACGCCAACTGCTGGTCCCCAAAAAATGTTTTTAATGCCTGGACTTAATCAGATTGTGTATTAAGGGAAGAAAGGCAGAGAGATACAGAAGTAAGCCAACTTCCAATAGTATAAGTGTTCTGATGACGTTTGCAGGAGGTACCAGGGAAGCAAGGAGCAGCACAGGAACTATGCTAGGAGAAGTAGGAGCAAGGGAAGACTTCCAGAGGAAGGGAGAGTGAGTGAGTACTGAAGGATAAAGACTAGCTCACTGATGAGCTAAGAAAAGGAAGTGTGTGTTCAATAACCTCGAGTTGAGAGTGGGGTAGGGAGTAGGATTCATTCAGGCACTACAAGAGTAGTTAATCCTAACATGATTGTCCTGGGGGTATGTCTATCAAAGTACCAGGAGATGAGGCAACACATGCTGCTTAGATTTCACATTGAAGTACCAGAGGGTTTTAAGCAATAGAAGGGCATAATCAGATAGGTGGGAATGAAAAATCATTCAACCAATAAAATGATGAATGGATTGGATAGAAACAAATTACTCTCAGGATTCAATGCCAGAATGTTCTACCTCTTAGTGACAAAGTGTTCTTCCTTCCTTTGAACAATGAGAATTGTGCAAACAATTATGTTGGTTTTTTGTTTGCACTGGTTACTAACAGTTTGGAAGGTGTTCAGCCAATGGTCACAGTGTTGTTGTTGTTTTTCTCTTTTTTACTCAGATTATCTTCAAGTTTGTGTTTTCTCTTTCCTTTTTACTTCTTGTATGTAATTTTTTTTTTACACATTACCTTTTAATCTTATTGTAATTGCTTTAATTTGAAAGCTCCTCAAAGTTGGAAAGTGAATATATCATCTAGGATTAATACATATAAGTACCCCCTGATTTTATATAATGGTTGGACTACCTTCTGAATCATTACTAAAATGACAGAACAGGAATAAACACCACACACATGAGTAAAAAAGAAAATGGGAGAGTAGACAACAGGGAAGATAGAAGATGGAAAGCAAGTGAGAGTGAGGGATGATTTAGCAGAGTGGAGAGGGCTGGATGAATCTGGGGCCAAAGAGATGCAGGAACTTTCTTCATTTAACATAGCAAATCTGAGCACTTGGAGGTGCTAAATACAGTGGAAGATGAGTTTAAGGGAACAGAGGGAGATTTGTTGAAAGAGCATAGAGACCTCAGGGTTCCTGGACAGCCAGGGTCTTTTTCTATCTTGTGGGAGACTGGAAGCATTTTCTCTAGAGAAATTGCACCTGACATGGGCTGGACTGAGAGAAACACTGCTGTAACAACAGGTGAACACGATTCAGACCTTGTTTTATGGCTTTAAACAGATAAGGATGGTAGTGGGAGACTAATCACATTACATTTTGTTAAAATTGGAGTATATACAAATATTATTTATAATAACCAAGTATTAGATTTAATTTTACTAGATGAGAAATTGAGGCAAAACAAAAGGAATTATTGGTTTTCAAATAAACAGTTCTCAACCATAAGACTTAGAACTGTAAGCTTGAAAGGAGGGGTAGGAGATGAGAAATAGTAAGAGTTGGAGTCATTACTGTTTTTATTATATTTTTCAATATTAGACAATATCAGTAGATTTCTATTTAGAAATATGAGAATATCTTCCTTTCTCACACTTTCCAATTATCTTCACACTACTAATTTTACATGGTTTGGATTAATAACATTCACATTTTGTTCTATAGCAATAATTCCCTCAGTTGTTTAGTCTTAGTTCTATATTTAAATGGATTCAAACACCATCAGTCCTTTTTATAACAGCTTCTCAACTCCAGAGTTCTTTATTTTGATTTATCGCTTAATTAACTAGAATTCATTGTCAAGCATTTTTTTCTGGAAGGACTTGAGAGTGCCATGTTCCATGAATTCTTTCATGTTTACAAATGTCTGCCTGGTGGCTTTTTCTCTATTGATGTCCTAGCTTTCTCTTTTCTTGAAAACTTTGTAGAAATAGCTTTATCATATGTGTCCTTAAATGTTGCTGTGAAGAAATGTAAGATATGGCATTTTTTATGCCTCGTAGGTGATCTTCTTTACCTACTTATATGTATAAAATATTTCCCTTTTTTTCCTTGCTAGAGGGTGCATGTACTTACTAGACAGGGACAGAGAGGAAGAGAGAAGGAGAGGGAGAAAATACTCCACGATGGGGCACAGATACACCCAATTCCTTCTCCTCCATTTCTACTCTCTGTCAGGATTTTAGGCAAGCATGCATACACACATACACACACACACACACACACACACACACACACATACACAGAAAAGAGAGAGAGAGAGAGCTTGTTTTTCAAGTCACTGAGGCAGGGATCCAAACGACACGGTCAGCCATGTAGAATCAGCTCTGTTTACCACTAGGCCATGGGGCTGGGCTGGTCCTTGAATTTCAGTACCTTAACTGTGACATGTATCCATGTTGAATATTTCATGTCAAAATTTCTGAAATATGCACACTTTAAATCTAAATGTTCACGTGTTTCTTTAGCAAAGAAATTACTATATGTCACATTCATTCACTAAATATTTATTAAGCATCTACGTGCCAGCCACAAGACTTTTGGGTGTATCACTGAAAAAAAAACAAAAAAACAAAACAAAACAAAAAAAAAACAGACCAAAGAAACACTGTGTAGCTTGTTATGGAAGAAATAGGGAAAGGGGAGAAATACATGGAAAGGTAATAAAGAAGTAGGTTACACAGTAGCATAGAATGAAAGAAGGTGACAGCACCTATGGGGAAGGAAGAAAAACCAGAGCAGTGAAGACTGAAGACAGACAGATGGGAGAGTGGAAAAGGTAAATTTCAGTTTTAAACAAGGCCGTCATATTAGACCTCATTTGGAAGGTGACACCTGAATAATAAATTAAAGGAGGGAATGAATGAGTCATGAAGATCTCTATGGGAAGAGTGTTTGGGCCAGAGAAAGCAGCCAGTGCAAAGGCACTACGTGGAGAACACACCTGGTATGCTTGAGAAACTGCAAAAGTAGAGGCCGGTGTGGCTGGACTAAAAGAAGAGTAGCAAAAAGTTGTTTGTGCTAAGATCAGGGAGGTTATGGTGGCCAGATATTAGGGTCTCATAGGCTATTGAAATGTACTAACTCTGAGGGGCACAGTTTCAGCCAAAGGCATGATCTGACTAAAGTTATGAAAGAATTAATGACTTGAGCTATTTTGTTGAGAAAAGAATGTAGGTGAACAACAGTGAATGCAGGAATATCAATTAGTAAGCTACAGCAGTAATGCAGGCATGAGATTTGCATTATATATTTGTGCTTTTAAGATATTAAGGGACAAGTTTTGTGAAAAATATATCTAAATCCAAAAGTGTATCTGATTTTTTTAAAACTAGGTGCATGTACTACTTTGATACAAATGAAAATATAATTATAAAAGACCCAAAATCTCCAACAAAATATCAATGAAAAATACTATAAGACTGGCACTACCTGACTTCAAAATGTCCTACAAAGCCACAATAATTAAGAAAGTATGGTGTGGTATTGATGAGAGTGTAGACAAATAAGCCAATAAAACAGAATAGAGATCCCAGAAATAAACCCATATAAATACAGGCAACTGATTTTTGACACAGAAGCAAAAGCAATACAATGGAGAAAACATATTCTTTTCAGCAAATGTTGCTAACTGTATATCTACATACCAAAAAGATTGAATTTAGATACAGAGTTTATGCCCTTCACAAAAATTAATTCACAAGGAATCACAGGCTTACAAACGGTTTGCAAAATTATATAAAATGTAAAAAATGTAAACTACATAGAAGATAACATGGTAGAAAAGTGAGATGACCTTGGGTTAGGCAATGACATTTTAGATGTAACACCAATGGCACAGCCTATGGAAGAAAGAATTGGTAAGCTGGAATTAAATAAAAATTTCTGTTCTGTTGCAGTGGCACAAACCATAGGGAGCTGCTCTGAGATGCTAGAACCAAATGAAAGCCTGGAGTCTGGATTATACAATAGGTCAACTTGAAATAAATAAATAAACAAACAAATTTCAGGGGAAAATATACTGTCATGAAAATTAAAAGACAACCCACAGACCAGGAGAAAATATTTGCAAAAAAGCACATCTGAAAAAGGACTGTTATCCAAAACATAGAAAAAAAATTCTTAAAACTCAACAATTTGCATCAGATAAATACAAATAAAACAACAATAAGATACCACTACACACATATTAGAATGGCCAATATCTAGAACATTGACAACATCAAATGTTTCAGATAATTTCTAGCAATAGAAACTCTCTCATTTTGCTTGTAAAAAGACATTCATTGCTGGTGGAAATGCAAAATGGTACAGCAACTTTGGGAGGCAATTTGGTGGTTTCTTACAAAACTAAACATATTCTGGGACCAGCAGATGGTGTAATGGTTACATCATTGGACTCCCACATAGTCAACCGCAGTTCAAGTCCTGGACCAGGCAACTTAAAATTCACACCAGGTGCTTGCATGTGCATGCCCAAGATCTCAAGAGGAGAATGGAGGAGCAGGCATTGTGGTGTGGCCATCCCCCCAGGGGGTGATTTCTTGTTTTCTGTTTCTGTGTCTCCCTCTGTCCTTCTGGCAAGTGCACACGTCCTCTAGCAGAAATCCCTCTTAAAAAAAATAAATAAAACTAAACCTATTTTTACCATATAATCCAGCAATCATATTCCTTAGCATTTGTTTAGTCAAGAGATAAATTTATGTTCACATAAAAACATGCAAGTGGATGTTTATAGCAGCCTTATTTATAATTGACAAAATATGGAAGTAACCAAGATATATGTCCTTCAGTAGGTGAATGTGGTATGTTCAGACAATGGAATACTATTCAGTTAAAAAGCAGTGAGCTATTAAGCTGTAAAAAGACGTGGATGAAATCTATATGCATCTTATTAAGGTGAAAAGCCTATGAGAAAAAGCTTCATGCTATGTGTTTTCAACTATATGACATTCTGGAAAATGCAAAACTGTAGAGACAGTAAAAGATCATTCATTGTTGGGAGTTAGTAAGGGAGGAGGTATGAAAAGACAAAGCAGAGATTTTTAGAACTGTGAAAATATCCTATATGATTCTATAATGGTAGATATATGTCACTAATATTTGTCCAATCCCACAGTATATACTATACCAAGTGAATCCTAATTTTTCACCCTATAGTCTTTGCATGATGGTGAGTCAATGTAGGTCCATTGGTTGTAATAAATGTACCACTCTGTTGGGGATATTAATAATGGGAAGCTATTTACATGGGAACAGAAGATACATGGGAAATCTCTGTATATTCTGCTGCATTTTACTTAGACTGTAAATCTGTTCTAAAAAATTAACTTGTTTTTTTAAGAAAAAAACAATAAGAATAACAATAGTCCTTTAAAAGATAGATGAAAAAGAGCCTCTATGTGCAGGTTTTTTGTGTTAGAAATCACCCAGTGAGATAGATTAGATAACCTGAGTCAGCCCTACGCCAAAATCTCAAGGAGAACATAAGAATAAATTTAATGCTTCAAAGTGCAGTCATTCATTAAGGAGAGAGAACATTATTGAAAGAGAATTTTTCTTTTTCTTTTCTTTTCTTTTATTATTAATAGGAATCTTCCTATATGATTTTATCATCTTCAATCAAGTGTCAGCTATCATTTCTTCAGACAAATGTCCTTTTCAGTTCTTTCAAACTTCTTGGGCCAATACCAACGAGGTTAAATGAATTTTCTTACATCTAGTTTGACCATTATGAACAGAACTTTCTGGTTGGCACAGGAATCTGCTTTCTGTCTTCCTCACGGAGACTACAGCTACTCTCTTGTCTTGTGCTCATCAAGAAATCCCATGACAGGGACCAGCAGTTAGCATAATGGCAATGTGACTGAACTCCCACGTAGCTGACCATGGTTCAAGTCCCAGGCCCAGTGGCTTAAAACTCACGCCAGGCGCATGTGCGTGCATGCCCAAGATCTCAAGAGGAGAATGGAGGAGAAGGGATTGCGGGGTGGCCATCCCCCCTGGGGGATGATTTCTCACTTTCTGTCTCTCTGTCTCTCTCTGTCTTTCTGGTGAGCGCACGCACCCTATAGCAAAAACCTCTCCAAAAAAAGAAAAAGAAAAAAAAAAAATCCATGACATAGAGCTAGTTCCCAATCTAATTTCCTAGGCTAGCCAAAAGAAACTCATGATTCATGGAAGATCAGGAGGATCCTGCCAAATTCTCACCCTCTACCTGCTCATTGGAGGCAACCAGAATTTATCCATCCCAGAAGAATGGGGAGCCACCAGGGCAAACAAAAATCTTAGAGGTCCCACTTCACTGACTCCCCTCAAAATCAACGCACACCTGTTTCTTCTAAAAAGCAACATCTACCCTAACTTCAAATCCAAACATATATTTTCATTTTTATTGCCCTCTCCTCTCTAGACCTGCCCAACCACAGTTAAGTGCTGCTTACTGATGTTTAAATTTCCTTTAACTGGGACAGGAAGTTGAGAAGTAATTATTCTGCCTCTAGCTGGGGAAAATAAAAAATGATAAATTAAGCACCAGGTCAAGGTGAAACGTTTCATATCAGAGATTTTCTCTTATTAAATAACTAATCAGGAAGTATAAATTAATCAGAACTATTGAAGTGTTTAGGATCTGCGGCTACTCTCATCACCTGGTAGTTAAGGCAGCCAGATTTGATATGACTGACCCCACAATTTGAGTCGTGGACCCAGTGGCTTGAGAAATATACTGGGTACTTACGCATATATGCCCAAATTCTCAACAGGATAAAGAAATACTGGAGAAGAAACTGTAATAGGATCAGGATCCTTCAGATCTTCTATGAGACATGAGGGACCATTCTCCATGGAGGGTGCTTTCTCCCTTTCCTTTCTCCGTATCTTTTGGGCAAGCACAGGAGTTCTCTGACAAAGGATGTTTCTAAAAGGTTTTTTAAGTTTTGGAATTTGAATTAATCACTAGAAAAGAGAAAAGAATGAAAATGCAGAAGCCCATAAGAAAAACCATTATTTTCCTTGAGGGGTACACTATAAAATTGTACTTGCTTGGGACGAATAAAGAGTTGCAGGCAGAAGTATTTTGGTAAGATAGATCTAGAGATACAGATGTCTAAGAGTTCTTCCAAAAGTAGGTTTGAAACATTGTCACTTCAGTATTAATAGGAAGGAAGAGGAGAGGATGAAAAGGAAGAGAAGGAGGAAGGATAAAGTAACAGCAGCAGCGAAACTTGGGAGTCAGTCTATAACTTTTGAAGAAGAAAAACCCACTTTGGCTCACATAGAGACTTGGTATATTCCTCCTATATTCCAGTATTACTCCTCTTTCAGTAGTGTAAGTATTGCAGGAATTCTAATTTTCACCAGCCATTCAGTACTTACTACAATGACTTTTCCTGAAGCATCATACAGGGACATGTACGCTCCCACATCACATACACCACTGTTTATGAAGAGCTGCCCTGTCTTCCTTAAACTGGCTCACTGCCTGTGCCTAGGAAAATACTGAAATATTATCTACACGATATGTAGATATGCATTATCTACATGAAATGTAAAAAAAAAAAAAAAAAAGAAAGAAAGAAAGAAAGCAACCAAGTACCATACTTGCTATCCAATGACTTAACTGGTGGCATAGGGCTTGTGCAATGTGAGTTCAAATCTCACCTCTAGTGTTAGCTACTGGATGATTCTAGCACGAAATGTTTCCCACTTCTTTCAGTTTCTTGGAAATAATTATTCTAGTGCATACAATGGCACTAAAAACAGAAAGTCGCCACCACTGCTTACGCATGCATTATGAACTGTTGGCTATAAAAATCTGTTTAAATGTAATTTAAAAATGTTTATTTTAAATGAGAAGAAAGATAAAACTGGAAACTCTTTGTGTAATAATTAAGCAGCCTAATGACAATTTCAGATCACTTCCCTAAATGCAGTCCTAGATAGAAGTTACCACGAGCCTGAACTAGCCAGTGCCTCACCTTAAATGCAAATTCCAACCATCTTTTACACATTTGACCCACTTTTTACACGATCCTCATATGCAATGGGATAATATCTGTTCATCATGGTCATCATTATATAAAAGCTTTTGTTAAGCCCAGGGCTGTATATGGTGCACTCCTAGGTCCTGTACAAAGTGAGGTAATATCCAATTTCCTGACCTCTGGAAGCCTTCAGACCACAACCAAGAATGCTAAAGCAGACAGATATAAAAGGAAAGGCAGGTAGCTGAGTAAGCTTTAAAGTGCTGCATGAATTAAGTGGATAGATAAATGCATAGCGCTTTGCATAATCAAAGGGGAAGTAAGCAGGATAGAGGCAGACAAGAGCTCCGCAAGCATACTGCACCTTCTGGCCAGTGGAGATGTCAGATGAGCAGGATGAGCAAACAAGTCGAAAATAACCAGATTTCACTTGTTTGGCACTTTGGTTGGGTCCCACAGTATATAGTATGGCAGTAGTTGCCAAGTGGAGGGAAAGTAAAGAAATAGAGTGTATTCTTTAAAGAAGAAATAGAAAAAGATTTTTGTTTTTTAACTCCATAAATCAATAAGCCCTGCAAACCTAAGAAACCACAGAGAACAGTTGATTTAAACTAGCCCACCTTAAAGAAAGTCCTTAAAATAAGGCAGAGAAGTATGAGCTCCTGAATTACACTAAGAAGCCAGTTTGAAAGGGACTTATTTAATGAAGCTTGTTTTAAATTGTCCATCTCTTGTAAGGATGTGTGCACTTCTCAGAGTCCTTCTGTGACTGGGTTTTGTTTTTGTGAACTTAGTGAATAGGATTTAAACTTCTTAGCTTTTTTTTTCTCTTTTCAGAAACTACAAACGCAATCAGTTTGAGTAGAATCCATTCAATTGGCCTCTGCTCTCTGAATGCAAGAAAGAAGCTACTTTTCCTCCCCTTCGTTTCATTCCAGCTGAGCACAGTGCAGCAAACATCTCATGCTGAAATCAGTGCCTTTTTAAAACTTCAAGGGGCTTGAAAGCTCGGAACCTGTTCAGAGGTGAAGTGGCTCCAAGAGATCAGCTCAGACGCACCCTATTTGCACTTCCCTGTGCTGTAAAGGATTGCAGTCCTTTATCCACAGGCTTTATTATGAAAGTTCGCTCACTCTGAACACCAGACCAGGGCAGGTCTCTGCTTTGCTACTGCAGAGTCTAGCTCTCCATTTCACTCACTGTAAAGAATTCTGGCCACTCGCTGGAGTCTATAGTGAGATCAAGAGAAACCCGATTCTCTACTATCAAGGGAGAGAGTTAATTGCTTTCCCTTCCCTAAGTGCCCCTCACCATCCTGCCTACCTTCATAGGAGCACTGGCTTCTTTTGCTTCAAGGGCTGAAACTGTTGCTGAGGACGGAAGGGTCGGACCTCTGTTAGAATTGCCCAGCTGTGTTCAGAAAGTGTGAGAGTAAGTCTCCCAGCCATACTTTTAAACTCTTACAATATGAAATCACAGATTCCCTACTATATTTGTGCAGGAATCTGACTTTAGTTGTAGCTCTCTCCTTTCCAACAGAGTTCATTTCTTAAGCCAGTAGCTCTTCAGCAGAGAAAAATTAAGTCAGATTTTCCACATGTTTTATTGAAAGACACCTTGTGTGTAACTGCAATGCAAGTCAAGTGTGAGCTAACCAGATAATTTCTCAATGAGATGCATCTGCTATCTCAGGCTGCTTCTTATTCTTCTGCAAACAAGCCCTAGTGTGCAATGTTTTGCTCTTTTTTCATCCAGTCTCCAGCACAGTGGTGGATCATTCCAGCCCTATGGATGATGATGTGGTCTGAGAATTTCTTAAGAAAAGTGTCTGCTTTTTACAGGTTCATGTAATAGACTTTTTGTCTTTGGTTGGATGCACAAATCATGATCAATTATTCAGCTTACTGCTTAAGAAGCCACATTCATTCTTGTAGGTGACTAAATAATATCTAATACTCATGGCTGCCTACTAAAGCAATTGCTTTTCCCAAAATATTTAAGTCTCATAATAGTATCTGACTGAGTAGAATCCATTCAGTTGGCCTCTGCTCTCTGAATGCAAGAAGGTATTTTACCTCTCCTTCTACCTGAGCAAACCCAGTCAGGTTTGGACTTCTGTTTTGGCTGGGCATTGATGACAATGCTCTCCCCACCAAGCACTACTTTATATAATTTTGGAAATTTGCATTCCCAAATTCAGTTGTTTTTTTTCCCTGTTATAGCTCCAGACAGCATCAAACAGAACCAAACTCAGAGCCATGACTAATTTTACTGAAAAAGAAAACAAAAGAAACATTTTAAAAGAAACATTTATGTAATACCTCTTAAAAGCAGCAATATTTAAGGACTCTGAAAGGTTTCAAACATAAGATTCTTCTCTGAACTCTTTGGTCAACATGAAAATTTGCTCATTTTATGATTAATAGTAAATGTTTTGTTTCAAAAACCCAAGACAATGAACTGACTTTGTCTTTAGGGGAGAAAGGAGACATTCGTGAATGTTGGGGATTAAGCCTAAAATACTCTGAGTACATACCAATATCAAGCTTCCAGAAGTCTTGTTATTTGGATAAATATTCTCTTCCCACAATTATGTGGTTTATCTTTTACTTCATCTCAGATTTAATGTTCAAATATTAACATTTTTTCATTGAGCGTGGATTTCCACATTTAAGAAGAAAGAAATGCAGTTAATACATTATGCAAGTTGATCATTTCTGTAAGATGACAAAGAACTTAAGGGATTCTGTTTACAGTAAGGTGAGAATTCCAGAGGAATAGAAAGAGGCATATGATGTATTTCTATCAAGCCATCTTATCTACTAAAGTCAATCGAACATAGTTTACAAACTAAATACAAGAAGAAAAAATTCAAGATCCGTCTTAAAGTGAAGAACTAATCATACAGCGTAACGAGATAATAGTGATGGGCCTAAACCAAACAACAGTGCTATTCCTCCACCCCTTTTGCCATCTAATGTTGAAGTACGAGATCTAATTCAAGCTCTTTATCTTTTATAGCATGAAATGATCATACAACAAATGGGAATTTCAGAAGCAAAGAACCTGGAATTAGAAGAGACCTTAGAAATCCTCTGCCCCAGATTCCCAAACAGTACAGAAGGCCCTTCTAAGAGATTTCTGTCCCCTCCCATACCCATGTCAAATATTTATTTCCACAGATAGAGATCTCGTTAGCACACCATCCTTCTTATTATAGGAGGTCTTTTATATGAAAGCAAAATATGCCTTCCATGGCATCAATAAATAGGGTCAATATCTGTCTACAGAAGAGTGTAATCCTTGTTCCGTAGAGCGGTTTACCTTTTCATGTACTTTCTACATTTGTTTTTATTTAAGTATTCTAAGTAGTTTTTCCTGAAATGGCTAAAGCTGTCAGACAGAACTTCATTGAGGATATAGATCCTAAGGGAGGCCACTAGATAAGCAGAGAGAAATGGGTCTCAAACATTGCTCCACAAGGAACAGGATTCAAATATTCATTAGCTGATATGGATGATATCCTGTGGCACAGTTAATACACGGCTCTATTCAACAGTAGCAGAGTTAATGCAGTTACCTGGCAGCAAAGCATTTCCAAAAACGCCAGCCTTTCTTCTCATTGACTATTGATGACTGCAGCCCAGGGGAAAGTAGTACATTCATAACATCAATCAGGGCAGGAAAGGTGCCTTCTAGTCTCTTTTAAAGGAGATAATGTATGTGAAAGCTCTTTGTCAACTGTAAAGCAGTATACAAATGTAAAGAATTTTTACTATTGTTTCAAAAGGGAGTTGGAGTAGAATTCATTGTTTGTTTTAAAGTTTTCTGAGGTCTATTGAATAGATAGCTCACAGAGAACTTTGCTTCCCTTTCCATCTTCTCTGCCTAGACAAAATTATTTTTACATAGTGAGACTCAGGTTTGCAAATTTTCTGTGGAAGCTAAACTTTAAAAACAATTTTCTTTGGTATTTCTTCAATACATATTTTGTTCAAAAGTGATAGCGATTACATCCTGACATAGCACAGACCCCTAATCCTGTTGAAGACAAGGAGCTAACATGTGTAGAGTAGTTGCTATGTGCTAGAAAGGGTTAAGAGTGGTGTGTATATTAGCTAACGTAACCCACCCAACCTACCCCATCATGATTTACAGATCAGAAAACATTGAAAAACCATCCTAAGCTTTCAAGGCTAATTATGGGCAGAACTCAGAATGCAGATTCAGTTCTTTCATCCCAGCTGTTTTGCCTTTGTATCTCTAAAGAAGTTATATTTGAAATGTATGGATGAAAATCTGACTATCACTCTCACAACAATTTCCATATACTCCCACATGAAAAAAATGGATTTTATATTGACTTTCCTAGTGTCTTTTAAGTTAACAAAATGCCATATGCTATTATCTAAACTTTTACCTACTTCAATATAGAACGTTGTATGCTATAGAAACTTAGAGCCTTAGAAGTCATTCATACAATTTCGTAATTTTGATAGCTCTTACTTTCACTTTTAATTAAAGTAAAACATTCTGAATCAAGGACCAGAAGATGGTGTAATGGTTACATCACTGGACTCCTACGTTGTTGATCGTGGCTCGAGTCCTTGACCTGGAGGCCTAAAACTCATACTGGGCACATGTGCATGCATGCCCAAAATCCCAAGAGGAAAATGTAAGAGAAGGGGTTGTGGCATGGCCATCTCCCCTAGGGTGTGATTTCTTACTTTTGATCTCTCTGTCTCTCTCTGTCTCTCTGGCAAGTGCACATGCCCTATAGTAAAAATCTCTCTTTAAAAAAAATTTCTGAAACTTATCTGAAAAGTCACACTTGTTAAAGAATTTAAACATGTATATGAAAAAATGCTCAATATCACTAATCATCAGGGAAATGCAAGTCAAAACCACAATGAGCAATCACTTAACACCAGTTAGAATGTCTACTATGGGGTCAGCAGGTGGCATGGTGGTTAAGGCACTAGACTCCCACATGACCTACCATGCTTCTGGACCCGGAGACTTGAAACTCATGCCAGGAATGTGTGTGTACCTGCCCAAAATCCTGAGAGGAAAATGGAGGAGATGAGATCTTGGCATGGTCATTCCCTCTTAAAGGAAGGGATGATTTCTTACTTTCTCTCTGCCTCTCTCTGCCTCTGTGTTGAGTGCATGTGCCCTATAGCAAAAATATCTCAAAAAAAAAAAAAAAAAAGAAAAAAGAAAAAGAATGGCTATTACTAAAAACACAAAAGTGCTGGCATAGACATGGAGAAAAGGAAACTCAGATACACTGATGATAGAAATATAAATTAGTGGGACCAGCAGTTAACATAATGGCTATGTCACTGGACTCCCATGTAGTCGACTGCGGTTTGAGTCCCGAACCCGGTGGCTTAAGCTCACACCAGGTGCGTGTGTGTGCATGCCCAAGATCCCAAGAGGAGAATGGAGGAGAAGGGATTGTAGCGTGCTGATCCCCACTGGGGGGGGGGGGGGGAGGGTATTTCTTATTTCTTACTTTCTGTCTCTCTATCTCTCTCTCTCTCTCTCTCTCTGTCTTTCTGGCAAGCACACATGCCCTATAGCAAAAATCTCTCCAGTAAATAAGAAAGGATGGAAGGAAGGAAGGAAGGAAGGAAGGAAGGAAGGAAGGAAGGAAGGAAGGAAGGAAGGAAGGAAGGAAGAGAGAAAGAAAGAGAGAAAAAGAAAAAATGAAATCCTGCCATTTGTGGCAACATGGTTGAAATTGAATAACATTATGTTAAATGAAATAAGCGAGGCACAGAAAGACAAACACTATGTATTCTTCACTCCTATGTGGAAACTAGAAACTTTGATTTCATAGGAGTAGAGGAAGAAGAATAGTTACAAGACCCTGGGAAGGGCAGGGTGTATATATGGAGAGGTTAGTAATAGATACAAAATTACAGTTGGAAGAAATAAGATACAGTGTTCAATAACACAATTAGGTGACTACAGTTAACAATAATTTATTGCATATTTCAAAATAGCTTGAAGAGAAAAATTTGAATGTTCCCAAAACAACGAAATGATAGAGGGTTGGGACGATGTAAATGCTAAGTACACTGACTGAATTGTTACACAATGTATGTATATATAAGAACATCACATTGTATCCCATAAATATGGCAATATTTAGGTAGATAAAAATAAAGTAAGACAGGGCTGGCTCCATAGTGCAAAGGTCAAATGCTGTGCATTGGGAGCCAAATCCCACATGGCTGAACATGGTTTGAGTCCTGGCACCAACAACCTGAAAAGTACACAAAGCACATGGGTTTAGGTGCTCCAAATCCCAACAGGATAGAGAATGGAGGAAAAAGGATTAAAGTGGGTTCGTACCCCATCCAGGAGCTGCTTTCTCTCTCTGTGTTAAGCACACGTACCCTCTTTCAATAAAAATTAAAATTAAATAAAATTGAAATAAAACAAAAAAATTATATGCCTACAAAAATTAAACAAATTTTTTAACCTGAAAAATTTAACCAAAGCATATTATTTTTTAAATTGGGTGGTTGAACTATCACTTCCATAAAAAAGAAGTTTAACATACTTTTCTCTATTCCCCTTGCTAAGCACAATTTTAAAGTCTAGAAGTTACATATAAAACAAACATTAGAAGACTGAAAAGTACAGCAGAAATGACAGATTTGCTAGTGGCCCCAGGACCAAGAAATTATATGGCAGTAGTTAACTAGGTTTCATTTCATCTCATCTCAACCAAATTAGGTTGTCAGCAGCTTGGAAATGTCATCTGGTATAAACAGAAAATGTCACCCAAAGACACCTAATCTCACTTATAATGACTTGGAAAGAAGCAGCCTAGCAATACAGAGGAAACTTTCAGACAGTAATCATTCTACTCTAGATCTCCCTCTCTCACTTATAAAGGACTAGTAGAGAATTTAGATTTCCACTCCAGCCAGTTGGAAACAACACTCATCCTATGGTATTGATGAAGACGTATAGTGAGTCCGAAAATTATGACCAGAATTTCTAGCCAGTGTAATAAGGCAAGAAAATGAAACAGAAAGCATACAGATCAAAAAAAGAAAAACTACAAATCCCTCTATTTTTAGATTATATAATTATCTAAATAGGAAATCCCAAGAACTCTGCAAAAAAAATTGTAGAATTAATGTCAGTTTAGTAAGACTATAAGACTTAAGACACTAGTCAAACATATCAAAATCAATTGTATTTCTATATATTGTACTATAATCTGGAAAAAAATTAAATTAAAAAGTACAATGTCATTTTCAATAAGTCAAAAAAAAAAAAGAAATATCGAGATATAAACCTAACAAAATGTGTGCAAGAATTCTTTGTCAAAAACTAAAAAATACTGGGACCAGCAGTTAGCATAATGGCTCTGTCACTGGACTCCCACGTAGTCGACCGCGGTTCGAGTCCTGGACCTGGTGGCTTATACTCACGCCAGGCGCGTGTGCGTGCGTGCCCAAGATCCCGAGAGGAGAACGGAGGAGAAGGGATTGCAGCATGGCCATCCCCCCTGGGGGGGTGATTTCTCGCTTTCTATCTCTCTGTCTCTCTCTGTCTGTCTGGCGAGCACACGCGCCCTATAGCAAAAACCTCTCCAAAAAAAAAAAAAAAAAAACTAAAAAATACTGATAAAAGTCATCAGATAAAGCTAAACAAATGGACATATACTGTATTCATGGATTAGAATATTTAACAGAGTAAAAATATCGATGCCCCTCAAATTGTATACAGATTTAATGAAATTTCTATCAGAAACTCAGGAAAATATTTTGTAGATATAGAAATTATTATTCTAAAAATGTAGAAGAAAAGGGAAAGGACCTAAAATAGCTAAAAGAATCTTCAAAAGAATAAAGCAGGAAGAATCAGTTTAGGCTATTTCAAGACTCACTACATTCCTGTAGTAATAAAGGTATGTGGTATTAGCAGAGGAAAACACACATAGATCAAGAGAAAATCATTAAACAAACAGAAATATGCTCAACTGATCTTTCAACAGACTTACATTTTTATTTAATTTATTTCATGAGAGAAGGAGATGGGTGACAGAGACCCCTTCTCCGTAGCTTTCCAGCCACATGAACTGTTCAGGTTCCAAAACTTAGGCATCCCACATAATTCCAGCATCACACAGCAGTGTGCCACCACCTGCTCCTCTGTGACTGAGCCCCAAATGGTTTTTGACAAAGACCCAAAAGTGATTCAAGGAAGAAAGGTAGCCTTTTTAACAAATGGTGGTAAAGCAATCCAAGGCAAAACCAAAACAAAACCTAAAACTAAGTCTCACATCTTCATACAAAAATTAACTCAAAAAAGATCTGGATTTAAATGTAAGATGTAAGTATACAAAACTTCTATTAAAAACATAGGTGAAAGATTTTTAGACTCTAGGGCTAAGCAAGAGTTACTACAGACTTGACTCCAAGAGCACAATCCATAAAAGAAAAAAATGATAAATTGAACTTCATCAAAACTTAGAACTCTTGCTCTGCTTAGACCTATTAAGAAGAGACAAGCTACAAACTGGGAGAAAGTATCTATAAACCATACATCCAAGACAGAACCAGCAGGCAGACTACATAAAGAATTCTCAAAACACAATAAAACAAATAATACAACTGGGAAATGAGCAAAACACATGAAGAAATGATTCACTGGAGAGAGTATAAAAATGGCAAATGAGCAAATAAAAACATATTCAGTGATTAGCCATTATGGAAATACAGATTAAAACCACAATGAGAAATCTCTACACACCTGTAGACATGACTAAATTTTTAAAAAATCTCAATACCAAATATTGACAAGATAAAGAGAAACTATATCTTGGGGACCAGCAGGTGTCATGGTGGTTAAGGTGCTGGACACTCCCACATGGCCAACCATGGCTTGAGTCCCAGACCTGGTGGCTTGCTCGCTCTCTCTCTCTCTCTCTCTCTCTCTCTGTCTGTCTAGTCAAAAAATTTTTCAAAACCTAAAAAAGAAATGAATAAATAAAACTAAATTAAAAATAAAGAAAGAAAAACTACATCTCATACATTGTTGGTATGAATGTAAAACAGTAAGTGGTTATGTAAAATCATTTGGTGAAAGAAAACTGGTTGTGGTCAACTGAGTTATATGAGGGATACTTACGGTGATGGAGCTGTTCTGTATCATAATTGTGTCAGGGTCAATGGGACCAGCAGTTAGCGTAATGGCTATGTCACTGGATTCCCAAGTAGTCGACCGCAGTTCGAGTCCTGGACCCGGTGGCTTAAGCTCACGCCGGGCGCGTGTGCGTGCGTGCCCAAGATCCCAAGAGGAGAATGGAGGAGAAGGGATTGCGGCGTGGCCATCCCCCCTGGGGGGGCGATTTCTCGCTTTCTATCTCTCTGTCTCTCTCTGTCTGTCTGGAGAGCGCACGCGCCCTATAGCAAAAACCTCTCCAAAAAAAAAAAAAAACTAAAAAATACTGATAAAAGTCATCAGTTAAAGCTAAACAAATGGACATATACTGTATTCATGGATTAGAATATTTAACAGAGTAAAAATATCGATGCCCCTCAAATTGTATACAGATTTAATGAAATTTCTATCAGAAACTCAGGAAAATATTTTGTAGATATAGAAATTATTATTCTAAAAATGTAGAAGAAAAGGGAAAGGACCTAAAATAGCTAAAAGAATCTTCAAAAGAATAAAGCAGGAAGAATCAGTTTAGGCTATTTCAAGACTCACTACATTCCTGTAGTAATAAAGGTATGTGGTATTAGCAGAGGAAAACACACATAGATCAAGAGAAAATCATTAAACAAACAGAAATATGCTCAACTGATCTTTCAACAGACTTACATTTTTATTTAATTTATTTCATGAGAGAAGGAGATGGGTGACAGAGACCCCTTCTCCGTAACTTTCCAGCCACATGAACTGTTCAGGTTCCAAAACTTAGGCATCCCACATAATTCCAGCATCACACAGCAGTGTGCCACCACCTGCTCCTCTGTGACTGAGCCCCAAATGGTTTTTGACAAAGACCCAAAAGTGATTCAAGGAAGAAAGGTAGCCTTTTTAACAAATGGTGGTAAAGCAATCCAAGGCAAAACCAAAACAAAACCTAAAACTAAGTCTCACATCTTCATACAAAAATTAACTCAAAAAAGATCTGGATTTAAATGTAAGATGTAAGTATACAAAACTTCTATTAAAAACATAGGTGAAAGATTTTTAGACTCTAGGGCTAAGCAAGAGTTACTACAGACTTGACTCCAAGAGCACAATCCATAAAAGAAAAAAATGATAAATTGAACTTCATCAAAACTTAGAACTCTTGCTCTGCTTAGACCTATTAAGAAGAGACAAGCTACAAACTGGGAGAAAGTATCTATAAACCATACATCCAAGACAGAACCAGCAGGCAGACTACATAAAGAATTCTCAAAACACAATAAAACAAATAGTACAACTGGGAAATGAGCAAAACACATGAAGAAATGATTCACTGGAGAGAGTATAAAAATGGCAAATGAGCAAATAAAAACATATTCAGTGATTAGCCATTATGGAAATACAGATTAAAACCACAATGAGAAATCTCTACACACCTGTAGACATGACTAAATTTTTAAAAAATCTCAATACCAAATATTGACAAGATAAAGAGAAACTATATCTTGGGGACCAGCAGGTGTCATGGTGGTTAAGGTGCTGGACACTCCCACATGGCCAACCATGGCTTGAGTCCCAGACCTGGTGGCTTGCTCGCTCTCTCTCTCTCTCTCTCTCTCTCTCTGTCTGTCTAGTCAAAAAATTTTTCAAAACCTAAAAAAGAAATGAATAAATAAAACTAAATTAAAAATAAAGAAAGAAAAACTACATCTCATACATTGTTGGTATGAATGTAAAACAGTAAGTGGTTATGTAAAATCATTTGGTGAAAGAAAACTGGTTGTGGTCAACTGAGTTATATGAGGGATACTTACGGTGATGGAGCTGTTCTGTATCATAATTGTGTCAGGGTCAATGGGACCAGCAGTTAGCGTAATGGCTATGTCACTGGATTCCCAAGTAGTCGACCGCAGTTCGAGTCCTGGACCCGGTGGCTTAAGCTCACGCCGGGCGCGTGTGCGTGCGTGCCCAAGATCCCAAGAGGAGAATGGAGGAGAAGGGATTGCGGCGTGGCCATCCCCCCTGGGGGGGCGATTTCTCGCTTTCTATCTCTCTGTCTCTCTCTGTCTGTCTGGAGAGCGCACGCGCCCTATAGCAAAAACCTCTCCAAAAAAAAATATATATATATAATACGACACTATAGTTCTGCAAAATGTTCACATTTGGGGAAAGTGGGTAAAAGATAGACACACAGAATTCTCTGTATTATTTCTTACGACATCATATGGTTATCGCAAAACAAAAAGTTTAATTAAAATATGGAGAGAGGGCACGCCATATTTGGGGATTTAGGTCGATATAAAAATAGAAGTATAACTGAAGAAATTTAACTCTTGGGTGGGTTTTAAAAGACACATGTCTTTGTGAGGCTAGAATATAGTGGAGATAATGGAGTCAGAAGATGAGACTTCTTATTATCACCAATAGAAATTTCACGTTTTACTGTGATCTACGCTTTTCATGCTCTTTACACAGACCATGTCTGTGTGATGAAATACTATTGAATGATGTGCCATTGTGTATCTCTTCCCAACTCCACATTGGGACATCACGTTGGTAGCTTGAAATCAACCCTGGTGGGATAATTTACACCATGAAAATCAGCAAATGCTACAAATTGGGGCTTTGACCCCCTAGAGAGCTAGTTGCTACATATTTACCAGCTCTCCACTCTTCTAGAGAGACTGATGGCTCATCTACCACAGCATATGCTTCCTTTCCTTGGTCCACACCTGTCTTCCTAGTGCCTCGCCACTCACTTTCCTGGTACTTCTGTCTTCTGACACACAAACTGCTGGTGACTTTTCTACATCAATTAGATGATGAAGGCCACTTCTCTCCTGCACAAGCCACATTGCACACCTCTTGTTAATTCAGTGTGAGTGAATGCTTCTGAGATGAATTTCAAATTACGATTGTGCCACTGTTTAACTTCTACAACATACAGCTGGTCGAAAGACATCATGACTCCTAAAGTACCAGCCCTGCTCCTGGGGTTCTGAGAACAACTCTGTATCCCAACTCCCTCTTGCTTAAGAGGTCCTTAACTCTCTATTTGCTAACCCCTTAGGGTCATGCAACATTTATTTTTTGTAAAAGTACTTTGAAGATAAGTGGTGCTCTATAAATATATGGCAAATCATTATTATTCTTAGTTTCAAATTCTTGAGGACACACCTATGTAAGTCCCAAGAAACAAGATATATAATTGTGATAACTTGCATTGGAAATCAATAGAAAAATAGAAAACATAGAGGCTGGCAGGAGGCATGGTGGTTAAGGGCACTGCACTCCCACATGGCTGACTGTAATTCAAGTCCCAGATCTGGTGGCTTGCTTTCTCACTTTCCTTCTCTGTCTCTATCTCACTCTCTCACTCACTCTGTCCCTCTCTGGTCAAATTTAAATAAATAAATAAAGTTAAATAAAATCATTCTCTTTTAAAAAAGAAAGCATCATAATATAAAATATTTATTGTGTACTTCCTATTATAGCTGATTCATTTTTTAAACAGTGACTCAAAATTGTCTTATTACATCTAGTATAGGTATAATTATTAAGTAATAATACAGACATAAGCTAACTGAAAAATCATTTTAGAGTCATAGCAGCACTGAAATGTAAACTCTTAGATGCAGAAAAGAAGTTTCGTGGCAATTATACTTGCCATTAAATGATAACATCCAATTGGTATCTAATCTTCAGGCTACAAATAAGCGTGTAATACTGCAAATACACTCTAATTACATGGCTGTTTGTCCCTTGTAAAAGTAATAAGATGAACTACAAGCAGTGTCGCAAATTCCAATAAAGAATTTTATTCAGACTCTAATGAAAGATGCCAGGTGAAGCTTATGGCTTAATACTCTCTTTTTTTCTATCTTCAGTACCAGTGATTTCACTATTTAGTTCCAGATGTCAAAGTTTGCATCCCAACATTATTATCATTACTAGATGCTGCTGTTATCTCATGAGAATTGACCTGTTGTTCTACAGAAGTCTGAATAAATCTTGGTTAAAAATCGAAGCAAAATACATGTTTGTCTGATAGAGTTCAAATAAAGGAAAACAACTAATTTTCCCATATTGAATTATTGAGAGATAACTTTATAATCTTATTCCTCTGCTCAGGCATTTATCTAAAGCCATACTTCTTCTTTTTTTGTTATTTTGGCCTCAATATAAAAGTGCACCTTCTAATTGAATTTCTGTGTTTGTCTAATTTTTTCATGAAGTTAATAAAGAATTTTAGTGACTTTTCTCCACAAATTAGGTGTTCTATATTATAAAGTCCTAGAATATTAGAGAGGCTAAAGCATTGTGAATTTATTTATCATAACAGAGAGTCCCTACTCTTACGGCTTTAAAGCTGTACATACTTATTATGATATCCAACAACTGCACTGCAAGGTGATCAAGAAAAAAGAATGTTACTAATCAAGGCAAGGGGCCAGAGCAGTGGTGCGGTAGTAATGCAATTGTCTGTACTTACACAGAGTACCCTGGGAGGGTCCCAAGTTCATATCCCAGGGCCATCCTGTGTTTTCTGTGTGCTCCCTCCATGCTTTAGAAGCAAAAATTTCTGAGAGCCAGACAGTGGTACAGTGGTAAAACACTGTGCTCTGAGAGGCTGACCCACATGAGGTTCATATCCAGGGAACTTCCAGTGTGATGACCAGATATGTACTCATGATCTGGGGTAGATTGCAATGTCAAGATCTCATTGGAGCATTGGAGGTACAGTATCTCTGTCTTTGTCTCTCTCTCCCTCTTTCTCTTTCTCTGTTTCTCTCTTGCTCAAACTTGTGGAATAAATTTTTTTTTTTAAGGAAAGTTTTTTGCTATAGATCATGTGTACTCACCAGAGAGACAAAGAGACAGAAGGCAAGAAGTCACCCCACAGGGAGGATAGCCACACTGCAACCCCTTCTCCTCCATTCTCCTCTCAGGATTTTGGGCACACACGCACAAGAGCCCAGTGTGAGTTTCAAACTTCCAGGTCCAGGACTCAAACCACAGTCAGCCATGTGGGAGTCCAGTGACATAATTATTATGCTATCTTTGGATCCCCATAAATAACTTTTTAAAATTTAACTCAAAAAATGAAAAATTCTAAAGTCAGTTACAGTCATTCTCTACCTTAAAAATGCTTTTTCTTTTTTTTTTCAAAACTTACAGTAGTTGCTAATCCTTGCTGAGGGCACAATTTGGTGTCCACACCTACAGATGAAGAAAGGTGAGGGTGTGTGAAATGGCTTTCCCATGTTCGGACAGCTGGTGGAGCACAGCCCTCTATCCAGAGCTGGTGACTGAAGGAATGTGCTGAGCCTCAGTGCTTTTAAGAGGATGTTGCAGTAGAGCACACGCTAGTTCCAGCTCCGCATTTCCATGCACCAGTTCCAGCTAGGATTGCATTCTCTTCCTCCCCAAGGGCTTAGGACCCTGCTCAAGTTCCCTCATCCCCCCATTCATGATTCTTATCTTTCTTGACCCTTACCTCATACAGTACAAAAACTACACACACACAATGTAGTTCCCACTTAAGTAGTTCAGTTCCGCTCTGCACTTGTTGAGGCAAGAACATTTTTCTGATTATTCTTTCACCATCCCCACTCCTTAACCCTAACCCCTACCCCACACCTAATACAGAAATAGAAAGTAGCTACTTGTTGATACAATATTTTTTTATTTCTTTTTAAAAAAGATTTAGCGGGAACCAGCAGTTAGCGTAATGGCTATGTCGCTGGACTCCCACGTAGTCGACCGCGGTTCGCGTCTCGGACCCGGTGGCTTACAACTCACGCCGGGCGCGTGTGCGTGCGTGCCCAAGATCCCGAGAGGAGAATGGAGGAGAAGGGATTGCGGCGTGACCATCCCCCCTGGGGGGTGATTTCTCGCTTTCTGTCTCTATGTCTCTCTCTGTCTGTCTGGCGAGCGCACGCGCCCTATAGCGAGAAAAAAAAAAAAAAAAAGATTTAGCAAGAATTAGAGTACATGAAACATTTGAATATGGCTAGCAGGAACAGAGTAAATATAGATACTTTATATAGATACAAACCTAAAAAGCTAAAGTCACTTATCACAGAAATGTCTGGATACCAGAGTATGAATGGAAATGTAGCTCTGCTGATCCTCACATTTTGTTCTTCGACATCCTTCCTGTCCCAGAGGACAAAGTGACTTGAATGTGTTGTCAGTTATGGTGACAGATCCTCCTCATCCTGGGGTTCTGAGACATGGCTGCGGGTGATTGTTGCATTTCCAGGGGCACAGTATATTAAGGATAGAATATTAATCAGACCAAATTCCATAGAATAGCAAATCTTTGAGGAAATATTTTGTTCTATATATTCATCTTTATTTACTCCATTCTCTATTGCACCAAAATAAGATCTAAGAAACCCTAGTCAGGTTGTTATAAAGTATCGCCTTTTTAGTTGGTGATAAAAGAAATAACTTTAGGGGTGGGGAGCATGTTATCATAGGGCACACGCACTGCCCAGAGACATGGAGAGTGGGAAAGTGACCAACCACACACCAGGGGGGATGGCCACGCCGCAATCCCTTCTCTCTATTCTCCTCTCAGGATTTTGGGCACGCACACACACACATCCCAGCACGACTTTCAAGCCACCAGGTCTGGGCCTCAAACAGTGGCCGGCCATGTGGGATGGCCACCATGCCACCTGCTGGCCCCCTAAATATTTTTTTAAATGGCATTTCCCATGTGATGATATCTGCTTCGAGGTTTAAAAAGCAAAGACTAGGTAAAAGAAAGTGCCATTTCAAACCCTTTAGAAAATGGTCAATCTCTCCGTATCTTCTCTTTCTAGATACTACTGTTTTCCTTTCCCTCTTCTTTACCCTTTCGCTCTCCTTTACCCTTCTCTCTCTTTCATCCAAAAAACCACCACCACATATTTGATACCTTATTTGGTTTGCTGGCCGTTCTGTATCTAAATCTGAGTTTAGCTCACAATAAAAATGTTAACTCCTTTCCCAGACCCACCTCCAGGGAATTACATTTACCGCTAGGTTGTACGAGTGCATTTACTGATGCTAGAATTTACTGATCCAAATTTTGGTCTGTGCCATGTTTGTCTCTTCCTTCCTTCTCACATTTATCATCATTTTCTGCTTGTATATCTGTCCATTTGTCTTTCTTTCCTTTAATTTCTGTTCCGAGGTCCCCAGATAGAAAATGAAATATTAGGTTTGTCAAGCGTATATCATTGTTTAAATGCCTAGAGATGATGGGTTAAACAGACCAATCAATGAAACAAACCTCCAGTGCATTGCAGGGGCTGCCAGGGATGTTCCCTTTGGCTTTTTCAGACCTAACAAGTCAATAACCTATTAATATCATATTCTGCCAGTCACCTACACCGTTCACAAGTGACTTTTTAAGACCAAACTTTACCAATTGTGGAGAATTAAACAGAAGAATGTTTGTAGCAAAATCCAAATTAAAAGTAAGACTGAATAAATTGAAAAAGTGAAATGGAAATAATAATTACACTATTATAATGTAAAATACACAATTATTACAGCTATGCTATGACTATTGTAAATACATAAAATAATCCAAATTTTTAGGTAATGAATCTAGTTATTTCATTAGTTTTCAGACTGTTACCGCAAGCAGAGTTAACGCCCACCACATGAAAAGTTCATATCCTTGCACACTGGGGAGTTTACATTGAAAAGAGGTATCAGTAATAGAGGGAGGGAGGGGAACAGGGAGAAAAATACATTTAATTGACACAAAAATGAAAATTTATTTGTTGATGATAGTGTATACAATAATGTCTTTGTCTTAATGGATATGCACTGTATTCATGCTGGAAAAAGCAATGTTGTACACTGTAAAGCTATATAGTGATTAAATGTAAATTTAAAAAATGAGTAAATAAATAAGAGAAAAGAAAAGAAAGGAAGTATCAAACAGAACAAAGCAGTCATTAGATTATTTATCACATGTTATATAATGAAGGATCAAGATTTAATCATTGAAATATCAAAGAGAATATGCTTGGAAAATGTTGCTTATTATGTAGAGGAAAGCTGTTTAATGGATGTATCTGATATTCCTTTGTATTTATAAAATCAATTATGCATTTATATTTATGTTATATATTTGTGTGTATATGTGTTTATATATGTGTGTGTATATAGATATACACACATATACACATATATTTTTTAGAGAGAGAGATTTTTGCTATAGGGTATATGTGCTCACCAGAGAAACAGAGAGACAGAGAGATAGAAAGCAGCAATCACCCCCCCACACACACAGATGGGATGGAGATGCCATTATCCCTTCTTCTCTAGTCTCCTCTCGGAATTTTGGGCATGCACACACATGCACCTTGCATGAGAGTTTTGTTGTTGTTGTTTTTTGAGAGGTTTTGCTATAGGGTGTGTGCACTCACCAGAAAGAGAGATAGAAAGCGAGAAATCACGCCCCCCGACACCCCCCCCCCCACCGGGGGTGGCCACACTGCAATCCCTTCTTCTCCATTCTCTCTTGGGATCTTGGGCACACATGCACACATGCCCGGCATGAGTTTAAGCCACCAGGTCTGGGATTCAAACTGCTGTCGACTACGTGGGAGTCCAGCGACATAACCATTATGTCAACTGCCGGGTCCCCTTGCATGAGTTTTAAGCCTCCAGCTCTGGGACTCAAGCCACTGTCATCTATATGGGAGTCCAGCGACATAACCATTATGCATCTGCTGGTCCCTATTTACATAATATATTACGGATGACAGCATCTGAGTTGTTAAATTCATATCTCACTTTCAGGTGATTCACATCTTAAATCTCTCTTATATATTTGCTCCTGTTTCAGAAGAAAAAAGTTATGCTAAAATATTTTAATACACAAAACTTCTTTAAATATTAGCTCATTAATGTTAAAACTGAATTTACATCATTATTTTACATGAAATGGAACTTATGAGGTCATTTAGGTAATTTTCTAAAAATAAAATTTTTTATATTAGTACATTTAAAGACAGGATGTGTTGTGCATCATTAGAATTCCCTAGTCTTTGGTAGCGCCCTTTCCAAACAGAACTACTCTAACATCATGGTCGATGGCCCAGTTCAGGAGTCCAACAGATTTCATTTCAAAACCTGACTGTATTATTTAGAAGTTGGGTGACTGTTTATTTTTTTAAAACCTCCATATGTAAAATGGAGATAATAACTTCTAGCTCAATGGGTTTGGTGAACACGAAATGCTATATCATAATGAATGTAGAATGCATTGCCTGGTACTGGGCACAGAGTAAGGTTTAATAAGTGCAAGACAATGGAGTTCTTTCAACTAACCCTACCCATGCAAAGACTCTAGGCATAATCTTCTCAAATATTCTGGTCTCCAGAATATCTCATATATTCTGAACTCATCTACCTATCTTTTTCTAAGGCTGTCTTTTGAGCTGGACATTTTGCAGTTAATAAAGCAATCCAAGATTTGTTTTTCTCCTCCTATCTATTGATGCTATTAGCCAGATCTAGCCCATAGTAATAAAAATGAAGGATCATCCCCATTCCAGATGATAGTAATGAGGCAAGCAATGAGAATGCAATTCCTCTTTGGAGATAGTGCTGTGCTTTAAAAGAAATAACATTATGGTGGAGCTGCCCTTGTCCCATAGCCAAGTGGTTAAGGGAGCTGGGTTCCACATAGCAAACCACAATTCAAATCCCAGCCCACATGACTTGAAAAATACTCCAGACGTGTGTGCATGTCCAAAATCCCAATAGGATAGAGAAATGGAGGGCAAAGGATTCCAGAGTGATCACACCCCATTAAGGGGTGCTTTCCTCCTCTCTGTTTTTCTGTCTCTGGTCAGTGCACATACCCTCTGGCAATTGGAAGAAAGAAAAGGAAAGAAAGAATGAAGAGAGGACCATTATGGACACAATCACCCCAATTACAAGATAGTCTTTCCAGCCTACATGTGATACCTCCACAACTTCTCTCTTGAGTGCCCTTAATAATCTTTATTCTTTCAACAAATACTTACTGAGTAACTATTTCATGCAACTCTGTGTAATAGGCTTGCAATTTAACTAAAACTTCATTCCCTCCCCTCAGAGTTCTTGCCCTTCCATTCTCTAGTACACCACCTTGTAACAAAGTATATTTTTATTCAAAAACTTCATCCCTAGCCTAAGTTGAAATTTGATTTTAAAGAAAATAAGCTCATTATCTGGTCTCTATTTTTTTTTGCATTATTTTTATACATGATTCCTATTCCATCCCAACCATTTGACCCACCCACTTTGAGCTACTTATGTTTCGCTCTTTCTCACTCTGAAATACAGTCTTCAACTTTGGCTGCATTTTAGAATCACCTGAGTAGATGTTAAATTTCCTGATGCCCAGGCTTCAACACAGATAATCATGTCAGAGTTTCAAGGCAGGACACCAAAGCATCAGTTATATTTAACTCTCTCAGATAATCCCCATGTTAGTAAAAGCTAAAACATTAGATATTCTTCCTTCCTGTGAAAGCTTTCATTTACACAGCTGACCTCCCACACTGGCTTGCAGACATGTATTGGCTTCCTATCGCTGCATAACAAATACCACAGACTTAACAGCCTAAAACAATACCATTTACCAGCTCAGAATTCTGAGGTCAGAATTCCAAGCATGACCTGAATGGGTATTTTGCTAAGGGTCTTAGAAGGCTAACATCAAGATGTCAACTGGTTATGTCTTCATAAAGTCTCAATTAGGGTGAGATCCATTTCTAAGCTCCCTTGTTTGGTTGACAGAATGCATTTCTTAGCAGGCATAGGAGTGTGGTCTCCATTGTCTTGTTGGCTGGCAGCCTGGGACTGTTGTCAGTTTTCAGAGACTGCGCTCAGGTCCCTGTTTTGTGTCTTCTTCCTGAGGTCCTCTCACACTTCCCATATCTCTGCCTTCAGAAATGGCCCACTCCTTAAAGTCTCATCTGATTAGGTCAGGCCCACCTGGATAATGTGATCCTTCAATGAATTTAAAATTCAGCTGATTAGTAACCTATTCATGAGCATTATATCCCATCATTTTCACTGGTTCTTCTCAGGAAGGGCTTATACAGGGTATTCCCATGAGAAGGCAGAGAATTTGGAAGCCATTTTACAATTCTGTCTACCAAATGCCACTCCTATGGTTCCAAAAGTTCCTCTGTCATACCACTGCATTTGTTCCTATTTCCTTTTCTGACTGTCAATACACTTTGACCTAGGAGGGGAGGGAAAATATCATATTTATATTTGTCTCTGGAATAAGGTAGATGTTATCCCAGGGTTTACCAAGTATCCATGCCATGCATATGCATAAATTAGACCCTTTGCATATTAGAAAATAGAGCAGGCAAAAATTTGTATAAAATCCTGATCTAGGGTCTTAGGAAAGATGCAACAAAGTCAATAATTTCAAAAAGTTAAGAAAGGATGACTTCAAAAGCAGGCTAATAAACATAACAGTGCTTTTTACTTTGAAGTTTTTTAATTAATTTCATTGTTTATAAAATCATTGTTGTTTCAAATTATGTATGAATCTTTTTCATGCTTATTGCCTTTGAACCAAAAGAGTACTTCTCCATTTTGCATCTTTATTTTGATGCTTTGAGGAGTCAGTTTTGCCTCTTTTGGCCAACGCATCAAATGCATCATTCATATGATGCACAATATACATGAAAATTAATCGTAAGGAAGTGAGCGTTATATCACAATCACAATGTTAAATTTGTAGTGCTGTTCTTTTTCTTTGAAGGTCCTTAACACAATGAAGAATGGAGACTTGGGCACTTACACTGCAATTCCAGCATTTTTAAACACTTGCCTTTAGACAAATCATTTCACTTCCACCATACTCAATTTTTTCACCCCAAAAATGAAGATGGCAGTACCTTTTTGGATATGTATGGAAATAACTGAGGTAAATTCTGAGGATGAGATGGCACAGATTAAATAGTGACGATCTGATAAAATTTCAACAATTCACCCTATCCCCATCTCACACAGCACTGGAAGAGTCAGTGAGTAAAAGGGAAAAATAAATATGTATTAACCCTTCTGCTTGTAGGAATTAATCCATAGAAGAAGCTCTATCTTCCTAAAATTTAAATCTCATGATCAAAGTAAAGATAAGATTGCAAATTCAAATTCTTCTTCTGAGGTACATTGTTGACAAGGTCAAGAGTAAGAGGATGCAAAAAGGGTAACTAAAATTACTTTTATAATGTTTAACGGAAGAAATTATTCTTAATTATATTGCTGTTAAAAAAACCTTCCACTGCCATAGTATAGCTCTAGATCAGCACTGTTCAATGGAAATAGAATGTAAGCCATGAAATAAACTTAAATTTTCTAGAGGTCATGTTAAGTAGAGTAAAAACAAACAGTAGAAATTAATTTTAATAGTATGTTTTATTTCATCTAATATAGCCAGTGTTTTAATACATAATCTAAATTGGAAATTCCAAATGAAATAATTTACTTTTTTCATGCTTACTGCTTAAACTCTAGTGTGTATTTTATAATTACAATATATCTCAGTTCAAACTAGCCATAATTCATATGTTCAATAATCATATGACATATCTGTGTGTACTTGTGTATGTATATTTATTTCTATGTATATCTGTACATATGTTTTGTATTTATTCATTCATATGTTTTAATTTGACCAGAGAGAGACATAGAGAGAGAAAGAGAGAAAGGGGAAATGAGAAAGCAAGCTATCAGGTCCAAGACTCGAACCATCGTTGGCCATGTGGGAATGTCCAGTGCCTTAACTACCAAATCACCTGCTGGTCCCCTCTGTGCATATGTTTTAGAGTAGCAAGACTTTTAAACCACAAGAAAAATCAAAGGATTTATTTTTCCCTTCAAATGGTGGAAAGAATTTGACTTGATTAACCAAAATTTATCTTGTACCAGCAGAAAACACTGAAATTGAGTGCTCTATGAAGTATTTCTCATTCATTTCTTCTCTCTCTCCTCTCTCTCTTCTCTACTAATGATGCTAGC
Source organism: Tupaia tana (assembly GCA_026018925.1). Lineage (NCBI taxonomy): Eukaryota > Metazoa > Chordata > Mammalia > Scandentia > Tupaiidae > Tupaia > Tupaia tana. The sequence goes on from JAKSZU010000002.1 coordinate 40,983,244, forward strand.
TTTGTTCAGGTGGTATAGTGGGGAATTTTGAAGGAAGGATAATCACTTTGAAGGAGATCAGGGTACTACTTAAAAGATCATGATGTTAGCATGCTGTGACTAGCTGCATAGGTAGCAGAAGCCCAAAGAAGGCATTGAAGTGTTGGGAGAAAGAAAGAGAAAATAGAGGGACCAGCAGTTAGTATAATGGCTATGTCGCTGGACTCACATGTAGTCGATCATGGTTCGAGTCCCGGACATGGTGACTTAAATTCATCATGGGCGCATGTGCGTGCGTGCCCAAATCCAGAGAGGAGAATGGAGGAGAAGGGATTGTGGCGTGGCCATCCCCCCTTGGGGGTGATTTCTCGCTTTCTGTCTCTCTGTCTCTCTCTGTCTTTCTGGCGAGCGCATGTGCCCTATAGCAAAAAACCCCTCAAAAAAAAAAAAAAAGGTAATTTATAGCTTCCTGCTGTAAAAGAGGTTAAGGTGGCTGGATCCCACATAGCCAACTATGTGGTGCAAGTATTAGACTAGCAGCTTGAAAAACAATCTAGCCTATGTGCATGCATGCCCCAAATCCCAAGAGAAGAACGGAAGAGAAGGGATTGCAGCATGGCCATCTCCCCGGAGGGTGATTTTCTCTCCTCTCTCTCTCTTTTTGTCCCTAGTGAGCACACATGTCCTACAGCAAACTACAATTGTTTTTAAAAATTGTTTATTTACTGGGGCCAGCAGGTGTCATGGTGGTTAAGGATGCTGGACTCCCACATGGCCAACCACGGTTTGAGTCCTAGACCTTGCAGGATTGTTTTCTCGCTTTCCCTCTCTCTCTCTCATGCTGTCCATCTCTGTTCGACTTAAAATAAATAAATAAATAAATAAACATTAAATAAAATAATTATTTAAATAAAGTGTATTTACTGCAAGGAAAGAAAGACTGATTAATTGGTTAATGGTTGGGCAGAGAATCTGTGCGTCTGCCCATTAATAAGAAGAAATTCTCATCTCAACTCTTCAAAGACTTTGTGCCAAGACAACTTTCTCTGCAAAGTCTAATTTGACAAAATTCAGAATCTCTATGAAGAATACAAAGATGTCAGGTGCTCTAGAAATAGTCTGAAGGGTAGAGAAAGTACCAAGTATCTTGGTTAGCAATTTTTGAAATCTCTGCCTTGTTAAGACACACACACACACACACACAAATACACCAGTGGTTAAACACATTTACCTGATAAAAAGAGAGATAAAGAAATGTTACTATGAATTAGGTAATTTAGCAAGTATCTTGACTTTTTTAGGCTACTGGGTTTCCATTTCCTCAACTAGAGCAATGTTAATAACCCCCTAGTGATCCAATTAAAATGAGAATGAGTGCACTATGCAAAAACCAAACCAAATAAATAAATAAATAAATAAATAAAAAATAAATAAATAAAAACCAGGCTTCTTCAGCCATCGTGATCTGACACTGTGAGAAATTTGCTCACCTGAATATACATGCAGTTCCTGTCAGGACCTCAACCTTGAAATAATTCAACATGATATTTGATCAATTGTATCCATGCATAGGCTTATGAGCACACACACACATTTTAACATATATGCATGTTCTTCGTAAACGAAGATAAAATTACACTGGTTGCTCCCTTGTGTTCAGATGTCACGTGAGAGGGCCACTGAAGGACCAAGTGTCCTGTCTTCGTGAAAATATTACCTTTCAACTGCAACTGTAGCTAATTTTTCACTGCTTAGATGAGACAAGACCATCTATAGACAAATCTATTGCCATATCTCTGGTGTAGAACTTACATTTTCAAGAAAGAAGTCTTTACCCTGTCAAAAAGAAGACAGTAAATCAGAAGGAAGACTTTTTTACACAGGTATTTTTGTTAAACCATAATTTTTAAAACTATTAGTCATAATTAATGCAAAAAGATCCTAGTCTTATAGATAGATAATTTAAAGCTAAAATTATTTTACTCGCAATCAAATAGCTGAAGTCTATCTAATGAATTATGTTGCTGCATTATCTGGGGGAAAAAAAGGAGCTGAAAAGTCTGTAATCCACTCTGAAAGCATTTAGGGATGAATTTGAGGTTCCAATTCACTGAACATATCTGTAAAGTTTATTATAACTCCAAAGTTGCCAGTTTAAATTGGCTTCTTCCTGAAGATTGGAGTGTGTAAATTGCACAGAAATGGAGAAAGGGGCATTGTTTCTCACCAAAAATGAGCTCAATTTCGAAGAAACTAGTTCAGAACTTGAATTATTCTATCTAATAGAAGTTACCTACCACGAAAAGATAGTGTGAAGTGTGACAATTGTAGGTCATGTGTACTCTCTGTCAAAATATTTCTCAGATTCTTTCTGCTAAATAGCCATTTTTGGTCTCATCTGTGTTCCTATTCTGTACAAAAGCTGTGTTTCCTGTGCTTTAAAATATGAAAGTTAAAGACATCAAGAATGTTTTCCAGTCAATGCTTTTAACTGATTTTTAAAGTTCTACTTTCACTTTTTTTTTTTCAATATAAGCAATAACTAGAAGTGTTAACCTATTAGTATATTCCATACTTAATGAATATTAATTCTATCCATTTTATGAGTGGAAATAAATACCCTTTATATGGTAAGTACAGTCATTCCCTCTGTATCTGCAGTGATTAAATCCAGAACCCTCATGGATACCAAAATCAGTGGGTACTCAAGTCCCTTGTATAAAATGACATAGAATTTGCATACAACCTGCACACACCCTCCCGCATATTTTAAGTCACCTCTAAATTACTTATGATATCTGATATAATGTAAATGCTATGTAAATAATTGTGGTACTATACTGTTTGGAGAATAATAATGAAGAAGAAAGTCTGCACATGTTCAGTACAGACCCAACCGTTATGGCCCCAACTATGCATAAGCAACGATGAAACATTTTCCCTCCGGGGTTTGTTGAATCTACAGATGCAGAACCCACAGATTCAGAGGGCCAGTTGTATATATCAATGCATGGAATAGGTCTTTGTAAAGAACAGTTTGGAAAAATTTAAAAAGAAAAAAGGAAAGGAAAGAAACGAAATATTTAAAGAGCTGCTACAGAGAAATTAAGACACCTCATTTTAAGAAGTACTATAATTTCATGAGAGGATAGCCAAGGAAATTTAGAAAAATAAGAAGATGGTCTAATCTTTTTAAATGGGCTTTTAAAATGTATTATAGGTTCCAGCAGATGGTGTAATGGTTATGTCACTGGACTCCCACCTAGTTGACAGTGGTTTGAGTCCCAGACCCGATGGCTTAAAACTCAAACCGGGTGTGTATACGTGTATGCCCAAAATCCCAAGAGAATGGGATAGAAGGGATTGCAGTGTGGTCATCTCCCAGGGGGTGGTTTCTTGCTTTCTGTCTCTGTCTCTCTCCATCTCTCTGAGGAACACATGTGCCCTATAACAAAAATGTCTCAAAAAATGTATTATAAATTTATCATAATGAAAACAGCTTTGTATTCCAATTGTCTTTTTCTTCTTTGAAATGCCCTTAATTTTTAGTTGGCCTCTCCATTCCTTACCCTCAATACTATTAACTCTCTCTCTTACAATTTTCATGTTTTGCTATACCTTTCCCTCTTTGCAATAACACTGTTGGGAATCCACCAAAGATAATGCATGCTACTTCTGAATGTCCCTAACTTCACCTCTGACCTCTTCCTGCCACTACTCTAGAATTAACACCTTGCCATCTCTAGGGTACTGTCAACACACCCGAAGTTCCAAACACTGTGCACAAGTCAGTGTAAAATATCTGAAGTGTTACATTAGCAGGTAATGAACTGTATGAATTTCAACCAGAAAACAGTCCCTGTATGACTCAGCAGTAAGACAATTAGACATCGTTTGCCAGAGCAGTCTGATCATAATATACTGCTCCCAACAGCTCCTCAACCCTCCCTCACTTCATGTACTCCAGAGTCTTGCATTCATCTCATTGACCACTTACTGTTCATAAAAGGTCATGCAATAATTGATTTGGGAAGTACCTGCAAGCAGTGGATTGTCATAATCTAAACATTTATTTCACACCGAACTCTCCCAGCTCCAGCCTTTTGCACATGCTGCCCCTTCTCTCTCGAATATGCGCACAGAACTCCCATCCTCTCTACCATCTCTCCTTACTTTTGCCTACCCATTGCTTAAATTTATTTTAAATAATACATCACTTATTTCATCATCTGAATTTATATAATTTCACATATTTTTCCTCTGTCTCAATCAGTCATAGCTTTCTTCAAAGGCTTTCTTGTCTTCCTAACTTTACATTAACTGGTTATATAAATTCACTATATTAATTGGTTATCCAAATTGTCATTCTTCCCTTCTTAGTGCCCTTATCACTCACTAGACAATGTAATAGCCTCTTTATTCCTATCAGACTGCTGTAAACTCCACAGAACAAGTATAAGGATGATTTAGCTAAAGATACTTCTCTCTCTCTCTCTCATTTTGCTATAGGGTGTGTACGTCCACCAGAGAGAGAGAGAGAGAGGGAAAGTGAGAAATCACTCCCTAAGGGGAATGGCCACACTGCAATCCCTTCTCCTCCATTCTCTCATCTTGGAAGTTTGGACACAAAGGCACATGTGTCTGATGTGTTTTTCAAGTCATTGGGTCTGGGACTCAAATCACACAGTGGGCTATGTGGGACCCAGTGCCTTAACCACCATGCCACCTGCTGGCCCAAAGATACATTTTTAGCACCTAGAACCACTGCATACCTATGTCAAACCTGCAATGTATATTTTAGCTTCAGTGGGAATATAATGAAATTAAGGACTACTCTTGACACTAAGGGTACTTATAAAATAAGCAGGATATGTTACAGACTTTTCTGCAAATCTACCCACCCAAAACTATAACCAGGCCACCACAGCCTCATACTTATATCTAAAGATCTACTTCTTATCCTGCCCCACCTGCACATTCTGAAATGTAAATCAAGTCCTTATTTCATTTACCTGCTGGAACCCTCTCCTGGCATTCACTGAGCTTAGGATGTAATATCAAGTCCTGAAAATGACTTATAATGTCTGGAATACCTGCCCTTGCCTCTTTCTGTTAGACCTCACATTCACCACATAAGTTCCCAGCTCAAATGTTGTTCATTTTCTGACTGGGATATTCTCTGCCCCTCCCCACACCAGAACCATAGCCATGCTTCATCTAGCCTGTGAATCTTGAAAGCTACATTTACATATGTGTGTGTGTGTGTGTGTGTGTGTGTGTGTGTATATATATATATATATATATATATATATATATATATATATATATATAGGCTTCATCTGTATATAATTTCATGAAACAGCACATTTTTTTTTCTTTCAAGGAGTTTTTTCTAACCAGGAAATTTCCAAAAGAATTTTCCAGTTATAACTTACTCGGTTACAATTTGTCTTTTGAAATTGTGTTCTCTTGTAAACTGGAAGCTACATGAAGGCCAGAGTCATTCCTTTTCCCTCCAGCACTGTGTACACAGTGCGCAGGTTGGTGCTTACCCTGTGGCAAGTCCTCGACATCTGCTTTGAATGAACGGGTAATGAAGGTGGCAAATGCAGGAAGAACCCAGAAAAAAAGAGTCAACTCATTGCCACCCTAGGGGCTATATTGTGATTTTCACCATTAAAAATGTGGTGGATTTAGATGAGTGAATTTCCAGACATGCCAATTTCATGGAACGATTTTACTTTTCGTAGAGGCTCACAAAATGTTGAGAGCTTTTCATTATTCAAAGTAATGACATTAAAACCAAAAGCAATAAAAATAATTCAACATGGGACAGCCATCATTTTATAGTTAGAAAGATATATTTTAACACTAAAAATCGTGTAAAAACTCAAAACAAAGGATAATTTCTTAAATTCGCTGAAATTAACCTTATGAGAAATAAATTATCCTGCTATGTATATGTGTATATATGTGTGGGACTGGTGTATGATTTCATTTCCTTTCAGAAAATTTCAGCAAAGACTGACCCCAGCTCCCTGACCTGGACAAGAGAGGGGAATGCAGAAGAAGTCCCAGGCTGAAGCAAACTCAGAAATACTGAGCACATTCAGGAAAAAATATATAGGTGGCCAGGACACTGGTTTCCTTGAGAGGAAATGTTAACTAGATAGATAGCAGAAGCAAAATACCTGGACAATTTAACAAACATGTTTTTCCTATTATGTTTGATGCACATGTAGAAATACAAGTGTTTCCAATAGGAGGAGCCAACAGAAAGGAAGAGGTGAAGTCTCTCCACTCTTCATCAAGAATGGAGTAAACCCAACTGCAGTAACTCAGAACTCAGCATGCCGAGGCCACAAGGTCCCAGGGTCACATCCCATGGCAGGTGTGCACATGCATGCACAGAATCCTGGCTGCCACGCTGAGAGTGGAGCACAGTGTGAAGTGCTCTGTTTGGCCTCTGTCTCCATCTCTTTTTCTTTCATGAGCAGACATCCTCTTTCAGAAAATAATAATAATAATAATAATAATAATAAAAAGCATGTATTGAGTGACTATTATGTGCCTGTACTGCACCCAGCACAGGATGGAAACAGGGAAAAAATAGGAGAAATACCTGCTGTGTTTCCTTCAGAGAAAGCCTATGCGGAGGGATGGAAGGCTATGAAATAGCAACACACTGGGTTCAACAACACCAGAGGCTGGAAGTAGACACAGCATCTTCAAGTTAGAGTAGTTGCAGAGAAGAAAATGAAGGCTACAAGTGGCAGTGGAGTGACCCCAGTTCTCTGCTCTTTCTGCACACGTGGGACTCCCTCCATCCAGCCCTAGACTGCCAGTGTGCCTGGGGAGAAAGATGGAGCCAGCTGGGCAGGCAACACAGACAAGCCCTGGAGTGGATCTTTGACCCATCTTCCCTTCCTGCTCTATCCTATCTAGCTCAGCAGAGTTACTGAATGTGCGGTCAAGGTATCTTTACCTTCTCTTGGACAGCTCAGCCACTCTTATACTTACCCCCAAATAAAGACTGACCATCACATTTCTGCGTCAATTTGCAGAGTGAGAATTACAACAGTTGTCACCCACTCCCACCTGTTAAGAATGAGAAAACAAAGAAGTAGAAAATTAGTCTGAAATAAGATTATTGATCCCATCTAAGACAAGAATAAAATTTGAGTTGACCAGTCTAGACTCTTCAGCTGATTACTGTCAGCTATTAATTCTATTATTCTGAGTGATTTGCCTCATTTGGAACTTCCCTTTGCAGAGAATTGTCTTTTACTTTAGCCAGTCCATAATGCAGAATAAAGATGTGCCTCATTTTATCCTAAATATCTTTTTTTCTAGGTCAATTATATTTTCAGTGCACTTCCAGAGCTTTCTATTTACAAGGGCACTTACAGATGCCAAGGGAGTGAGTCAGCATTACTTTGATCGTTTTGAATGTGCACGGTGGGGTTGAGAATGCTGAGAGGCCTGTTAGTCTGGAGCAGCACCTGAGGCCACAGACACTTACTCTTGCAGCATTGTTCCTGGGCCATTCTCTGCGCATAGTTTGCTCTCTGGCAACTCAGCGGTAAATCCTTCTGTAAATCAGTCTTTTGCAAATGTGGATTATCACCTCTCAGTTCATTTCTTGCCTCTGTTCATAACTTATAATATTAAAGGTTCCACAGCCAGCATATACTTGTTCTACTTTAACTGATAGAGTACTTGGTTACCACTTCTTCACTCTTCCACTCTTTGATACAAAAGAAGCCTGATTTCCAACCTGTGATTACTAAAGATAACTACAAAGCACTTGGCCTTACTTGGAAGGAGGCACCATGAAAATATAAGATCCTGCTTGCTAGTTAGGTTTTTTTGTGGACTAGTATTCTGAGTCTTTGAGTATCTAATTTCAATAATGCAAACCTATATATTTTAGGTTTACTCTCTTCTTTCCATAGAAACTTTAAAACCAACTTCTCCCTACATATGTACCTAGAGGAGTAACTACTGTTCTAATTTCCAACTATGTTTTACATTTCTGTTAGTTCTGGTTAACTTAAGTTTTCTAATAGGAAGTAGAAACAAATACTGTAGAATATGTCAAGAGTTTTCTTGCAGCATTTAAAACAAAGTTAGATAAAACTTAAATGGCTATCAGTTAGGTAATGGTTGAATAAAAGATACCTTCACATTGTGGAATATTATACAGCAGTTATTAAAAGAGTGAATTACAGTTATACTTAACCAGGGATGTGCATGACATGTTATTACTGGATTAGGATAAAACCAACTTTTCAGGCATGTGCAATATGACACCCTTTTTGTAGTAACTAATATATAAATATATGTGTGTGTGTTTTCTTCATGCTGATCTGAGCATGAAGAAATGTCAAGGCCAATGTAAAAGGATAAAGTTAGCCTCATTGAAAAGGCAATGGAGGAAGGGCTGATGCATTTTTCATTATATTCCTTGGTTCTGTTTCATATATTATGACTGATGAATATTGCTTTTAATTATAAAATAATATACTAAATATAATTTAAAAGAAAAATGACATAGTATTTTGAATTTATAATAAAAATCCCAAAGTATAAGAATCTAGTTTATCTAGAAGTGTAAATTTCACTTGCTCTATTGGTAATATCCCAAATATCATACTTAGATGTAGGCAGCCTTAAATTCTACGCCAAGTTTGGTTTTGAAAATTCTTGGAGATGATTGAATGCTACAGCTTTCAATACAAAGAAAAGAATTTTTATACCAACTAAGAATTTCCCAGTTCATTTTCTCTTTGACATGAAAACTCAGAAGCTTATAAATCATAACCAGGATATTATGAGAAATTTTCTGTTCTCGATTTTCTCTGCCAATTACCTGTCCACTGACAAAGAATTTAAAAATAGTATAAGTGATGTGACATTTTAAGAGGAAGAAAGAAACAGACAAGCCTGTAGTGGGCTGCCAGGTGCATAGCTTAGCACCTTTAAGTCTTGTCATAAAGTAAAGATATGACACCAAGTTTTGTTACAAGATTCTGCTTTCTCTGAGGACTTCTCATTCCTACAGATGATACCATGATGCTTTTCCTTATCTTACCCCACCATCTATTTCCCATGCCCATTCCAACTCCCCACCCTTCCTCCTCACACATAGACACAAAAGACTGGTTATTTTGCTTTCTTCCTGACTGAACTATAAACATTTATTTGTAAAGATAAGAAAAATGTTTTCTGAGTTTTTAGCAATGATGTGGGGCATTCTGGAGTTACAAAATTAATCCCCCACTAAAGTTCTGAGAATACCAATGGTTTTCCAAGAAGAGTATTCCAGCTACTGGGTTCTTCAGGAGGATTGAAAGTACTTTCAGAAAAGCACTGGATTATATACCATCATAATCAAGTTGAATGAAATATTCACTTATCCAATTACATAATTTTTAAATCTTCATTCATGTATACATACGTACTAATAGAAGGAAGGTTTTCAAAAAATTTATGGGAATACATACTATGAAAAAAAAAAAAAAAACTATGGGGCTGGCTCTATGGCCTGGTGGTTAAGGGAGCAGGATCCCAAATGGCTGACCACACAGATCAAATCCCATCCCCAGCAGATTGAAAAACACTAGACACATGTGCATATGTGTTCAAAATCCCAGCAGGGTGGAGAAATGAAGGAGAAGTGATTATGTCATGACCATATCCCATGGAGAGGGATCCTATCTCCTTCTCTCTCTCTCCATCTCTGTCTCTGTCTCTGTCTTTCTGTTTCTCTCTGACCAGTGCACACATCTTCTGTAGGATGTGGAGAAGCTATGCATGAATTTCAGAAATTTTTAAACCAAAATAAACTTGCAATCCGATTTCATTTTTCCAAACTGTTTGAAGTTTCCTCATTGATATCACCTTCCCCAATTCCAGAAAATCCCTTTGAGCTTTGCCCTTTTCTAGCCAAAATGATGTTTGCAAAAATCAATGATTAATCTGTTCACAAAATATTTTACAATATTATATATATATATGTATATATATATATATATATATATATACACATATATATATATATCCCAATCTTTATGCAGATGCTTTTCTCTCCTACCACCATTTACCCAGTTCATCCTTTCTTCTACCTTCCTTTCTTTTTTTTTTACCTTCCTTTCTTTTACCTCTTTTTTTTTTACCTTCCTTTCTTTTACCTCTTTTATTTTCCCATGTGCTTCATTTTCTGTTCCTCATAAACGTCTGCTTCTTCCTGAAGCATCGCCATCTTTGTCTCAGACTCAGTCTGAGACAAAAATCAGGCTATCTCAGTTTGGGGGTTGGTTGACAGCAAAGCCTAGATGTCGCAGTAGAGGTAGCCCTTACACAGACAGGAAAAAGACACCATGGTCAAGTCAGTGACATTTAATTGTATTTATACTAGAAGGATAAGTGTAGAGGAAGTTATAACTTGTAGTGTCATTTTCTTTGCCAAAGGTCCCTTTCAAAACACTTGCATACATTACAACTATGTTGTTCATTCTGCTACAGGTTATATTTTAAAACCTCCAAACATTTTCATATTGTTATTCCAAAAACAACAAATAAAAACTGAAGAAATTATAGTTATTCATGAGATACTTAGAGGGTTTAGAGAGGAGATCAGAGGAGGAACTGCTGAGCTGATGAGACCTTACTGGAAACAGAGTTTAGGCTGGAAGTCAGAGGTTCTCTTCAACCCTCTGCCCCTGCCATCATTTTTCCACCTCACCAAGGGGAAATTCTTAGATGTGCACTCAACACTGCCCAGAGTCCTGAGCCAGGGGCAAGGGAAGCCATAGTCCTTGGCCTCAGGTGTTTCTAATGCACTGGCAGATGGAGCAAAGGATCCCCTTTTTGACTTTTTAATCAATTATTAAGCACATAAAAACATACTCTTCTCACATTTTGGGTTTTCTAACAATAAAAGCTAAAGTACTATTTTTCTTTTCTGAGTAGCTAGGTTATCTAGGCTCTAAGAGTCAGTGATCTATATTTTGAATATAGATAGATGTTACTTATTATCAAATGGTTATTTTTAATTCAATAATTATTATTTTCATTCATAGTTTTAGATTTTATGTACAAAACTAGAAATGTTTTTTTAAAAATCTTAACATTCATGTATGTCATGTGGATAATTGGTGAAAATATGCCATAATATAAAAAGAATAACTTTATTATATTGCAAATGAAGAAAATATGTAAAGTCTTGTGGAGGAAAAGTATTTGGTGAACAGCTCCTGGGTATGTGGGCCAATCTCCGCCAATTAGAGGCTATTTATTAAGGCCCAAAAAGTGTTGCCCAGGTAGCAGATTAATAATGACCTAGACCTCTTTCAGGTTTCATGACAGGGCCTATTCTATGCCAAATGTATCACATTTGAGAGTCTGTAGCCTGTTCAGTCTATCCATTAGGAAAAAACTTATAATTTCTCAATTTTTAAGGATTATTCCTTTGAAAATTATATTTCCAATAAATTCCAATTTTCTAATCATTTTAAAATAAAACATAATAGTCTAAATTCATCAATAGCTCTTTTAAAAAGTGGATATCCATGAGTTAGAAACGACTTGATAAATCTGAAATGCTGATCAGTTACAGTCAGAATTGATCCTCTCGTGCTTTCTGAAATTCTCCTTTAATGCCCCTGTCTCCCTTTGGCTAGCATGAGGAAAATACTAGGGGATACTGAAATTGAGTTTTGACTCTCTGCCCTAACTTTTCTTTTGTTTTTGTTTTTCTTTCTCCCCCTTTTCAGCTCCTTCCTGGCTCCCTCTCTTCTCTGTTTTTCTCCTCTCCATGGTAGTTATCACCTTTGTCAAAGACATGTTGTCACTATGCCATGGGATCTGTTATAGCAGGTTCCTGGGCACCACAAACAAGGCAACCAAGGAACATCATCTCTCCTCTGCCCTCCAGGAGTTAGCAGCTTGAGCAGAAGACCAATGTGTACACACAGCCTTCCTGCCCTCGTTCCTGCACCCCACAAACATCACTGCTCACTTACCACCTACATGGTATGTTCAGTGAGCGAAGTAACAAAAACGACAGAGTTCCCCCTAACAGTGACAGTCAAAATAAAGTAGTTAACATACCAAAGTACAATAATTGCCAAAGGTCTCCTAAATCAGAAGTGTTGGTGTGATGCTTAGGTACTGGACTCTCACATGGACGACTACGGTTCAAGTCTTGAATCTGGCAGCTTGAAAATCGTGCTGGGTATGTGTGTTTGTGTGTGTGTGTGTGTATGTCCCCAAGGTCCCAAGAGAAAAATGGAGGAGAGGAGATTGTAGAATGGCCATCTCCTCTGAGGGGTGATTTCTCACTTTCCCTCTCACTGTTTCTCTGTCTCTCTCAGTGAGCACACACAATCTGTGGCAAAAACCTTAAAAAGAAAAAAATAAAAGAAGTATTGGGGCCAGCAAATGGCATAGAAGTTATGTCATTGGACTTCCACATGGCCGACTGCAGTTCAAGTCCCGAACCTTGTGGCTTAAAACTCACTCTGGGTGCATGTGCATGCAGCTCAAAATCCCAGGAAGAGAACGGGTTGGAAAGAATTGTGGCATGATCACCTCTCCCCACAAGGGGTGATTTCTCAATTTCCCTCTCACTGTCTCTGTCTTTCTCTCTCTTCCTGGAAGCACATGTGCTCTGAGACAAAAACCTCTAAAAAAAAAAAAAAAGAAGAAAGAAGAAAAATAATTATTAATGGAAATCCAGAAGAAAAGAGGTTCAAACTAAAAGGAATCATAGAAGCTAAATGAAAAAGATATATGGGAGGAGCTCCATCTGAAATCTGCTTTATATAAATTTGATGAACTCTATATCCCTCCTTTACCACAGTTTAGAGAATAAACATATGTTTGTGATTGATCTGGATTTGTGGATAAAGAACAGACTCCAAACACCTGCACTTTTAAATCCTAACTGTGCTTACTTAACCAAGATTCAATACAGTTAGAAATTTAAAATTGTATCATAGGTGTCATTATTGTTCATCCCTAAAGTGCTAAGTGATTTTGCTAAATTTCATTTATTTGTCCTTCAAAAATAGTATTTATTTGTCTTTGAAAAATAGAATTATTGAGAGAGGAGATAACAGCATTTTTAGGAGTCTCTGTAATACAACAAAACTAAAGCGCCTGAATTTATCATAATTAGAAGACTCAGAAAAGAAACTCAAACTGTGAATATATTTCGTGATATTTTTCACAGATTGGTAGAAGACTAAGTTCAATGACACAATCTAAATAGTACTAGATCTATACATACATAACCTGTGCGTATATCACCAGACACTATATTCTTGACTTAAAGACATACTGGTTATTTGTTTTGTTTTGTTTTTAAATTCTGACTCAGCTTTCTTCCGATATATTTTTTAAAGCATCCTTGTGTAGTTTTTAATGTAAGTATTTACCACAAAGAAATTGAAGAGAATTCAGTTTGGAAAAATCCCTTTTTAATATAATTGTTCTAGTGTTTAGCACATCCTAATATTTGTCATCTGTTGCTCTTGCTTTGCCTTCAAAGGGTTTGGATATGATGCCTTTAAAAAAAAAAAAGAAAAGAAAAGAAAAGAAACACCATGGTATTGTGTAATACAGCACGACTTCATTGTAATGCAGAGTGCATAGCTTCAAGTGTTTGCAACACTCTCCAGCCAGTTCCTTTCACACTGAAAATAGACATAGGGCCAATGTGAACGCTTTTTTTTTTTTTTTTTTTCCAGCTCCACTAATCTTGCAGCTGACATCTTAGCAAACAATTAAGCATTCAAGAAAGTTTACAAAATTTAAAGCCAAATTGCCAGCCACTCCCTACTGATCATCTCAACATGGAATATTTTGCCAAAAATTGCACCAAGGAAATCTCGTTGCTTCAAAGGAACAAACTCAATTTGTTATTCAGCAGAACCACCTGGATCATCCCAAGCTAGCTATTTCATTTATTCAAATTATTATTTTGTTGGTGTTTGTGTTATTCTTAGAAACAAAGACATTTTGGGATTCATAAAACATTATGTGTTTATTTTAAAGAGATCTACAAAAGCCACAGTACATACTTTTTTTTTTTAGACAGGTTTTTGCTATAGGGCACATGCACTCACGAGAAAGACAGAGAGACAGAAATCGAGAAATCACCCCTCCCCACCCCCTGGGAGGATGGACAGATGGACATGCCGCAATCCCTTCTCCTCCATTCTCTCAGGATCTTGGGCATGCACGCACACGTACTATGCATGAATTTAAGCTGTGGGGTCCAGGACTTGAACCACGGTCGACTACATGGGAGTCCAGTGACATAACCATTATGCCATCTGCTGGTCTCACCCACGGTACATTCTCACATAACTTCTTTATAAGATTATACAAAAGAATATTAAACATAAGAGGCTGCTTTTCCAGATCTAGAACGTTTTATTCCCAAGGGGTTACAAAAGATTATCATCAAATTTTGGTTAAGAGAAGAAAAGAGATGTCCTTTCTCTGCTGTTTTCTTCGCAGGTGTAAAGCATTCTAAGAATGTTCCACAGAAGTGCTTTTCTGGACCAACGATGACCTGGCCAGCCTTCAGACACCCTGAGTTGTAGCCCCATACCTTAGGCTATGCAGTCCTACAGGACATTGATGGAACCCTTTGAGGGGATAGCTCCTCTTGCCATTTCTCTCACCTGGTAGGATATCTAACAATTCTAACCTCTTCCCTCTGCAAGACTAACCTACACTACAATGTCCCACTTTTGCCCTCAGTCACTATTTTCTAGAATCATCTCAAAATTAACGAGATAATGCACCATTGCTGACAACTCTTCAATGGCTCCACAGCTTCTGGCAGGAAAGCAAAGTTTGTGAAGTATTTGAGAATTCTGACTCCAACATCTCTGTTTAGGATCAAAATCGCAATAGAAGTATGAAGCAGTTTCTAGATGTCACTGTGCACATGGGTTTGTTTACACATACAGTGCTTACTATCTTCATTGCCTTAGCCATTGCAACCATACCCATGTTCTTATTCTCACTCAGGCCTCCTTTCCTTCATTCAGATCTCAAAGCGTTCTCTGCAAGGTCATTTTTTAAATCTACTCAAGTCCTTGAAGCCTCCTCAGATTATCAGCATCATGTCACCTTAAATGCTAATTCCTCTTTTAAAAAGCACTCTTCATACTGACTATTATAAGGCAGGACAAGGATCTATAAGCAGTTTATATCAAAGTGCTTGAAAAAGTACATTGTTGGGTGCCACCAGGTAGTGTTAAGGCACCTGGATCCCACATAGTCGACTTTCTGGTTGGAGACTTATACTCAGACTTGAAAATCATGCTGGGCACATGTGCATGCATGCCCAAAATCCCAAGAAAAAGGACTGAAGTATGGCCTCCCAGGGTGGGAAGGGGTGGAGGATGATTTCTCACTTTCACTTTCTCACTCTCTTTCTGCCTCTGTTTCCCTCCAGTGAAAGCACATGCCCTATAGCAAAAACTAAGAAAAAAAAGGAAAAACACATTCTTGGCATTTTAAAGACTTATTAATCATATTTTCTAAAAGCTATACCTGAATGGAAGAATAAATACATTGATTCAAAGTTAGTGGTCTTGTGATAACCCTAAAATTTTTAGTGTGGCTGGACAGTGGCACAGCAAGAAGGTAACACTCTGCAAGCCTAGGAAGAGGCCACAGAGAAGAGGCCCAGGTTTGCATCTGGAGGCCTCCCTGTACATACTGGGGGTGCATGTGCTCATGATCCAGGGCTAGCTGAAGCTGGGCAGACTACAGCATGGCCATCCTTCTAGGAGCACTGTGTCTCTGTCTCTCTTTGCTTCTCTCCTTCTTGGAAGGAAGAAATAAAAGTATAAAAGTTTTGGTTTTTAATTGTTTGTTTATTTGCTTTCGGGTAGAAATAAATCATTCCAAAAAAGTATGGCAAATGGAATGAGGAAAGCTACTACCGGGGTCTCATTTTCTGGAGTGTGTCATCCTAACTGAACCCTAATATCAAGTGATCATCATTCTTCAACCCTGACTCTCTCTGTCTTGGCAAAGTTCATTTATCTTCACTTTCTTCCAGCTTGCCTTTTTTGGGAAAGGGAATTAAAATGCACCCTTTCCTGAAAATGTGGTAACACATTATAATTTTGGAGATGTATTTTTAAAAATCAGAATAATAAAATTCTCCTTTTTTTCAGAAGACATTTCAACACAAACAACATTGACTTTACCTCGCTGGATTACTTTCCCCGAGAATGACTTGTCCACCCAAATTCTCAGGTCTCGGTCTTTTCAAGTGAGTCTGCCTCCCTGTCAGTTGCTTAGTTCTTCTTCACATTATCACCCACAGAGAGTCTTTTGCAGGCATCTTGCTGCTGCCAATCCATTAAGGGATTTTATCCTTTTAAATAATTCCCTGCATTCTGTATGTAACAATTTGTTTGAGTTTTTTTTGTTTTTTGGGTTTTTTTTTTTTTTTCCACAGAATACGTACAGAGCTCTAATGGCATTAGGTACCCGACATTCAATAGGTTGGATGGCACTTGGTGGCACTGGCCTCTGAGTATTCAATGAGAATACTGTTTGGTTCTTTTTCATTTTAATTGCTGGAATGGCTGTGGATATAAGTTGCTCCACACAAAAGGGTGACAAATAATGATGAAAGACACCAGAGTGCTCTCATGTGTGGCTTCGTCAAAAAGGAGAAAAGAGATTATTGCAGCTGAACTGGTCACATGGAATTTGCTGGGCCTTCCTTTACCCCCCACCCCACCCCCATCGCCACCGTGTCCTTCTACGAAAAAGCAGTTCTTACAGTCTACGAGCGATCCGGTTGAATAACACACAAAAATTGATCCTATTAACAATGATCTTTAGAATGTTCAAGGACATAACACTGCTTTTGTGAGGTTCCAACATAAGCATCCTCGAACCCTTAAAGGAGCAAATTGTTTCTGGTTCTGTTGTTTTCTTCCTGGGGAACTGTTGCCTCAAAACAGAGCTTTTATGGGGGTGTGTGGGTGGGGGAGATACAGGATAGGGGTTGAAGGAATAGTCCAAGTCTCTACTTTAAAACAAAGCTCTTCCTGGTCTTCTAAACAACTGAGACATCATTTATATCTTTAATTAACATTTTGATCCTTTAAAATCAATTAATACTAGACAAATATGTTAATAGTATAAAATCAACATGAAGAAAAGTGTCAAAAGAGATAATAGGTAAAATTAATTATTTTATGATCTACCAGGTTTCCAATTGTTCTTTTGTTTAACAAAAACCTCTATTACTTTACAGGTAGTATTGGCGATCTTTAAGGAAAGGGTGAGTCTGTATCCCAAATTACTGAACATTTGCATGCTTGATAAAGTCTGACTTTTTCACTCCCTTTTTTGGTGGCAAAGTGGTTTTTATGGTCAGCCGCACTGAGGAGCCTAGGTTTCCTCCTTCTCCTGTTGAGGTTATTCCTCCCTTTTACTTCTTCTCGTCTCTAATTTAAGGAATTGTCTCTGTTACCTCAAAGACAGCTTTCCAAATTTCTGCACCCCAGACCTTCCCTGGGCCCCATGGCTCAGAGTCCCTACTCTCCACATCAGCCTTCAGGTACTGATATCTGTGGCTCTCCTGGCCCTTGCCTCAAAGGTTTTTGGTTGTTTCCTTTTTCAAAAAAAGAATTATTTTATTTAACTTTATTTATTTTAATTTGACCAGAGAGGGACAGAGAGAGAGAGAGAGAGAGAGGGAGAAAGAGGGAAAGTGAGAAAGCAAGTCACCAGGTCCAGGACTCAAACTGTGGTCAGCCATGTGGGAGTCCAGCGACCTTAACCTCCACACCACCTGCCGACCCCTGGTTGTTTTCTTATTTAAGCCACTAGAAGCATTCTATGAGAGATTGCAACTCACAAAAGGATAAATAACTTTGTGCATAATTGTGCAAACGCTGACAAGGGATGCTAACTGTTTTATACCTTTTTTTGAACTTTCAAAGTAAAATCTTTCTCCTCTCTCTTTCTCTCTTAATCCCTAATCAAACTATTTCTTTCAGGTATTTTCATTATTACATGAGAGCCTAATACATAAAAATAAATAAAATAAAATAAAACAAAATAAAATAAAATAATAAAATAACTGGTCTCTATAGTCGTGATATGCTGTCAGTGGCTCCAGAACCCAGAGAAAATTCACCAGTGATTACAGATAAAGATTGTCATTTTGAACTTCTCTCTGTGGGCACTTTATGAATAACCCAATAGTGACAATTCCAGATTAAAGGAGGACATTTATAAGTAGGCCTTGGACACACATGTTAATAGATGAGGAACAACTATGTCTTCCCACAATAGCCCAGTCATTTCCATCAGGGGGCAGGAGTTAGAGAAATGCTTCCCTTTGTTAAATTCCCCTTGTTTTGTGCAGACTTTTTTAGTTCTTCAAAATCTAGCAGGGAAAGATTTATTTGGAAGAGCAACATTCCAAGCCCTCCCGAAGTTAAATTCTGAGAATCAAAATAAACAAAAAAAGATAACCATTTTCTTTAACCCCAAAGTCCCTTTGTGTGGCAATATGGCTTTCTATTGAAGTTTCCTGCAGAAGGGGAGGATTCAGGTCTGTGTAGAGGAAGCCCCCAGCGGCAGACAAATGAGGTTTAGTATCTTAAGACTACACGAATTTAAAAAAGAAAGAAAGAAAGAAAGAAAGAAAGAAAGAAAGAAAGAAAGAAAGAAAGAAAGAAAGAAAGAAAGGAAGGAGGGAGGGAGGGAGGGAGGGAGGGAAAGAGGAAAGAAAGAAAGAAAGAAAGAAAGAAAGAAAGAAAGAGAGAGAGAGAGAGAGAGAGAGAGAGAGAGAAAGAAAGAAAGAAAGAAAGAAAGAAAGAAAGAAAGAAAGAAAGAAAGAAAGAAAGAGAGAGAAAGAGAAAGAAAGGAAAATGGATAATGAAGATAAATCTGGTTAGAATTAAGAAGGCAGCCTTCAGATCTAAGAAAGCACCTTCCCATCACACCCAGCTCCTCCTCACTGCACTGTAAGATGGCATAAATATCCTCAAAAGGAAGCTCCTATTTATCCTGAAAGGCAATAGTTCATTTCTGGGATGGCTAGTTTCGAATCTTCCACTGTAAACAATATTTTATATTTTAAAAGCACATGTATAAGTTGCTGGTAATGAGTTAGTTAGCGGGTTTCTTTGTTGCCTTTTTTATGGTGATATAGTCAAAGTGAAAAGTTAAGCTTAGATTTGCTGTTTGTTAATCAGAGTTTCCCAAATTCCCACTTTCTAAAGTTGGAAAAGGGAAAAAAACTGTAAACTATCAAAAACTGGAAGACAATGTCATATATGATCAGTATCCACGTCCCCGTTGCTTTGTTCAGGCACTTTTCTTTCAGGAAGAGAAAATCATTGCTGATTTTATTGCAATCGTTTTTAACAGGACCTTTCAACACACTAACCCCTAATGGAGCCAGTGAATCCAGAACACTTCTAGGAAAGATTTTCTCATCTGTGCAAATTTTTTTTCCTCCAAAAAGAAAAGAGAAAAAGTTGATCTGACTAGTTTAAATATCTTTTATTGAGAGCAGGAGAGACATCTCTTCCTGTCAGGAAAAGGTCTTTTCTTGACGCCTCTGAAGAGTCCAGCATTTTATTCCTCTGCCTCATGTACAGTGGGAGGGAAATTGAGAAGTTTGAATGGGAACCGAAAGTACTGTTCTTTGTGCCGCTCACTCTCTCCTGATGTGGTATGTGTTCCAGGAAAGAGGACAGGCACTGAGACTAAACACAAAAATCAAAATGGATTTTACTCCGCCTTCAGTAAACAGCATGGCACAAAAGTCCATTGTGCTATGAGATAACTGCTAAGATGAATGGAGCTGGCTGTCACGGAGGTGATTGTGGGGCCGGTCTCTATTGGATCACAGTCCAGGGCTGAATTCCTTTCTGGTTCATCAGGGTCTGTTGGTACCACAGGAAGTGTCATGATCCTTTTTTTCACTAGGGCCAGATGGTGTCCTTTTTGAGGCCTTACTAATGCCCAGTTTTCCACATGTAAAACTCCTGGGAAAATGACCTAACTCACAGCTGCTTAGTGAGGCTTGAGCAGGTCTTTAGAAAGACTTCTGTCAAGAATAAGAAGATTGTACCACTAGCAGGGTAAAGGGGGGAGGCTGTGGCCAGAAATGTATCAATTACAAACTATTTTTAAACTACCATCATCATCTGAATTGTGATTTGCACAATGTATGTCTTCATAAGCAAGGGTGGAAAGGATATTTCACAGAAACGACGAATTGCTAGGGATACTGATTGTTTTCCTAGCAGAAGTTTTACCTTCCTTGGGAGCAGATGGCCTGAATAAGGAGAGAAAATGTGGTCCAGAAGGGTCGGGAAAGGACAAAAAGTGAAAGATTCCCTAGATAGCTGCAAGGAGCCTGGGGAGAGGGGAGGGACCCCAGTGTTAAAAAGAGCTGGAAAAAGTGGAAACTTTTGATGTATGTGAGTTGTTTACCAGTGAATTGAACGATTCCCAAGGGTGGATGGCTGCAGGTGTGATATTTAGAAAGCAAGATGCATGTTCTATTAGCTGAGTTATAGTGGGAAGGCATCACAGTTGTTATAAGGGTCACTAAGATTCATACTAAGAGTTACTGTAGGATTTTTCTCCCACCCTCAAGAACATCAGCAATAATTACCTTTGGGAAAAAGTTACTCTTAACAGCATCTTTGAATCCTTGATTGTTTTTGTGTGTTGAATAATAATTGTTCCTTGTTGATTTGCATGAGTATTTTGCCCTTTGTGAAATTTTATTTTTGTTCTGATGTTGCTTTCACCAGCTTAAAGAGGCTCTAGCTATTAATGTTTTTGTTAACATTTTAATTAATTAATTTGTGACAAATGACAGATTTTTCATGTCATGTTTGAATGGTATGTTGATTTTAATCTAAAGCCATGTACAAGAAGGCTTGTATTTTCTTTATTTCAAACTATGGCCAAACCAAAAATCAATTGCAAAGGAGGGAAACATCAGAATAGTGACTACGATGCTCTTCTTTTATAGAATTACTCTTTTTCAAGACTATACTATTTATACAAAGTTGTTTAACTTGCAGGTCATCAAAATCTTATGTTACTGGAAAGAAGAAGAAAAATGAGTGTAAAACATTTGACCCATATTTTCACTCAAGCATCTAATATTAAGACTACTGAAAGAAACATCTCCTCTCACACATTGTAAACTTAACAGTTGTGTCACAACTGGCAGATCAGCAACACGAAAATGAAGCAATACCTTCAGTCTGTCTGAGAGTTCTGATTAAAAACACACAAGATGGTGATTAGCTATGTTTATGACGCCAACCCTGAAAAGCATCAATATTCATAATTTACAGGTTATTGACTTTATGCCTATTTCACAGAACCTTGCCTCCCAAACGTAACTGACTGTGGCTGTACCAGGATGTGAATTGTCATAAAGTAAGGTAAATTGCATAGACACATTTTGGTGAGAGGTTGTTAACTTCACATGGTGATTGATACTTTGTTCAAGAGGTGCTAATTTTGTCCACATTTTAAAATGCCCATATCCATGGGGAACTTGGACGTATGCATTTAGGATGCTAATCTGAGAAGATAGCAAAGAAGGCACTAAATTCTTCTCTGGTTAGCAACCAGCACCATTCAAACAAAAGCCCATCCACTTATTAGAGGCATAATTTTTTGTCTTTATTTTTAAACATTAAAACTCAATAGAAATAGCTTCCAATATCATTCTGCTGATTGGTCTTGGTTTCCCTTTTGTTTTAATAATGTACCCCACTGCTGGATCCCTGGCCGGCAGAGTAGACGCAGGTCTACTCTGTCTCCAGATCCTGCATACGCATAGGACCCATGCTGTACAGCTAACAGGCGCTTGGAGAAGGAATCGGGCTGGCCGCCACTGGGTCAGTTTTGTGCAGCCCGGCTCTTAGCAAAAATGAGCCTCTGTCTCCTTCTTTTCATGAGCAGGGTTACATTTTGTGGCACAAAGAAACCCTTCCTTTCCTTGTTCACAAAGCCCCATCGCACCAGCTCTCCTTTATCAACTGCTCTTTTCTTTCTCTGAAGGCTAGTTTTCCTTTTATTTACACAAAAATTTGTGTGAATGTTTTATTTACATATGTATTCACTCGATTTAGACGAATGAAAGGAAGTGATGAGAACCTAGACCCAAAAACACATTTTACAAAAGACGAAAAACTGTCTCTGTGCCAGGAAGTAATTCTAATCTTGCTTTTATTTGTCTTAATCATTGACAATTGTCTTAATTGTCTTACTCTTCACCTCTTGGCCAGAAATTCAGAGGGTTTGCAGAGTCCTTCTAAGAGTTAGGCTTGACGTGTTCCAGTTTTGATTTGTGGAGACAAGGAAGAAAGGAAGGGTGATATTTGAAGACAGACTCTCTGATTTGGGAGATGCTATTTAATTACTGTAATGGATCATCAAAGAAAGAAATAGTTACGTTGAACCACATAAGAGCGACCATAATAGATTTATCTATGAATTTTAAGATATGACTGGTGAAAAGCAATACAATCAAAATTTAATCTTTGATATTACTCATGATGTAAATACATTCTGACTTTTTTCAAAAATATCAATTCAATCTATTAAAATAAAAGTTCGAATTGGTCAGTTCAACCCTAATTTATAGCAGGAACTAAAGCCCCTCCATTTTTTTTTTCCAGAAATAAAACTCACAGGGAGGGTAAAGAAATCTTTTTGAAAACTTTATAGTCATTTCTCAGACAAAGACTTGGTTATATTTTAGGGGAAAAAAATCCCTTCAAATCCCTTCATTTAATTTTCCTGAAGTGATAATTTGCAAAATGTGCTCTTTCCATTTTTAAGTTATACTAAATAAAGAGATAACCCTTATCCACCGAACAAGGATTTCAAACAGTCTCACGTGTTTGAAATTGGCAGCTTCTCAGAATTTAACCTATAAACTATTGGACTCTCCCAGACAAATTTTTACTCACATTCCTGGTGTCGTATTAACAAATATCCGTTGAAATATCTACTACATCCAGGTAATTAGGCTAGACATGAGCAGTGCCAAAAAGGATTAGACACAGACCCTCTACAAAACGTGAGACTCTTTGATGGCATGCTCATTAGGGAGACGCAGTTCACAGAGTAAGGAGCTAGAGGGACCTCCTGAATATCACCAGCCAAGTCCCATCTTGTTCCCTTTCTCTTTGGTTTCTTGAAGATATAGTATAAGGCTGTGTACACAACAGGAATATGGCCAATGTTACTCCTATTGTTTAAGTGCAAGTTATTGTCACTCAATCTGCCGCTTGAAAGAATTTCATTTGGCTCATTCTTTATAATATTTCTGGAAGACAAGGTTGCTCTCGTTGTTGCTGCTATTGTTTAATCTGTTTTTGTGATTATTTGGATTCCTCAAAAATCTTCATATTGATTAAAATTATAAAACTACTTTTCAGTTCATTAAAACCATAGATTTGTTATTCTACACTGGGTTGTGAATAGGTCTGGAACCTACGTCACCTGTTCAGGATTTTGGCTCATTATCCCTCATTTAACACACTCACCCACAAGTTAGTTAAGAAAGACAAGTTGGCTGAGTAAATACTTCCATAAACAAGCATTCATTAAGAAATGGGGGTGGGCTGGTCTCAGGCACAGTGGTTAGATACTTTGTAGACAAAGCAGAATCCTCATGGGATCCTGAGCTCTGCTTGACCAGAGTTAAAGAGGCTTGAGAAACATGCCAGGTGCATTTACAGGTGCCCAGGATCTTGAAAGGATGGAGACACTTGAGAAGGGATTGCAGCGTGACCATGCCCATTGAGGAACAGTTCCTCCCTCTGTCTCTCTCTCCAGTGCATGCACATGCTGCCCTCCCACATTCAAAATAAAAAGGGGAGTTATAAATTTATAAATTTTGCAGCTAAAATAAAACCTGAATGTAGTCCGGCAATCTTATTCTTCATTGGTTGAAAGTCAAAAGAGAGAAAGAACTTAGTCTTTCTTACTCCAGTAGCGAAAACACAGCAAAAATATTGCAGAAAGCATTTTACATACGCGGCCAGCAGATGGCTTAATAATTACATTGCTGGACTCCCACGGAATTGACTGCAGTTCAAATTCCAGACCCAGCAGCTCAAAATTCAGACCAGGTGTGTGCGCATGTATGTTCAGAATCCCAAGAGAATGGAGAAGAGACTGTGGCATGGCCTTCCCGCCTGTGGGTGATTTCTCACTTTCTGTTTCTCTGTCTTTCTGGTGAGCACATGAACCCTAGAGCAAAAATTTCTCTTTAAAAAAAGAAAGAGAAAGAGAGAGAAAGAGAGAGAAAGAAAGGAAGAAAGAGAGAGAGAGAGAGGAAAGAAAGAAAGAAAGAAAGAAAGAAAGAAAGAAAGAAAGAAAGAAAGAAAGAAAGAAAGAGAAAGAAAGAAAGAGAAAGCATTTTACATATGTTGTCACATTTTTATCATAACATCTGAGCTGGGTGCTAATTTCTGTATTTTTGTAGATAACAAAACAGATTTTTCAAGGTGAAATAATATGCTCAGGTGTCATAGCTAATAAAGAAGAGAGCCCAGTAATCCCAACTGAACACTACATTCCCCTTGCCCATCCATTATTGTGAGTGATTTTGATTTTTTAAGTAGGTACTAGTAAATAGGGTTGAATGTGCAGCATTAAAGTTTCCTGATCAATGGATTCAAAGACTGAAGGGAGTGAAAAAAGAAAGAAGGGAGAGAGGGATGGGAAGAGGAAGGGTGAGGAGAGGAAGGGGAGGGTAGTAAAAGGAAATCTCAGGGAGACATCTTCCATGATTTCTAGTTTGTGTCCTTTGCTTTCAGTCCCTTATTACAATTCTTAAACTCAATTCTACCAAGTTATTATTTAATAACTCTCAATTTACAAGCTAGGAAGATTAAGTAAACAGTACCAGGTCAATAAAATGAAAGTTATTATAAAGATTCTCAACATCAGTTTAAAAGCATTAGCACTATTATCTCACTAAGAACTGGAAAAATCACATTAAAACTTCTAAGTTATATACACATTACAAATTTTAAAATCCAATAACTTGAGGGCTAGCCATGGCATGACAGTTAAGGATCCCACATGGACAACTGTGCAGTTTGAGTCTTGGACCCAGTTGCTTCAAAAACATGCTGGGAGGTATGAGTGTGTGCCCAAAATCTGGAAAGGAGAAATGGATTAAAAAGGATTGAGGGATGGCCATCTTCTATAGGGCGGGTGTGCTTTCTGGGGGTACTTTCTCACTTTCTCCCTCCTTTTCTGTCTCTCCTTGGTGAGAACACACACCTTCTAGCATTTTTTTTAATTTAACAATATGAATATAGTTTAAAAATCAAAAACCTTATCTTCTTTACAATGGATAAACATTTTTTTTTAAATTTTTTAGCTTTTTGCTCCTGCATGCACTCACTGGAGAAAGAGGGTAAGTGAAAAATCAGCCCCCTTCTCATCAAGGAGATGTCCACACGGCTATCCCTTCTCCTCTATTCTCCTTGGGAGAGTTTGGGCACATGAGCACATGCGCCTGGCACGCACACCCAGTATGTTTTTCAAACCACCAGGTTGGGACTCAAATCGTGCAGTCAGCCATGTGAGACCCAGTGCCTTAATCACCATGCCACCTGTTGACCCTGATAAACATTAAATTTTACATCAATGTATTAACTAAAGATATTTAAAGCCCATTGACTTAAATATGTAAGAACATATTTCCATGCATAAAAGAACCCATTCTAAATATATTTTAAATATTTGTTTTATTTAATGTTTATTCTAGTGTATACATATTAAATAGTTGATTCTATACTTTGTGTTAAATATCTACTGTGTACTGACCCTGGTCAAGGAATTACAATGTAATTGAATAAATGTCTGTGCAGAAATGAACACCAGGCTTCTTTTTTCTTTGGGGTTCATTTACTGCTTCCTTAAGT
This sequence comes from Tupaia tana, assembly GCA_026018925.1. NCBI lineage: Eukaryota > Metazoa > Chordata > Mammalia > Scandentia > Tupaiidae > Tupaia > Tupaia tana. Next base: position 41,009,217 of record JAKSZU010000002.1, read on the forward strand.
TTAAAATACTTTAATTTTGGGGTCAGAAGGTAGCATGGTGATTAAAGGTGCTAGACTCCCACATGGCCGATCATGGTTGGAGTCCAGAACCTGGTGGCTTACTTTCGCACTCTCTCTCTCTCATTCTCTGTCTTCCTCGGATCAAACTGGAAAAGAAGAAGAAGGAGGACGAGGAGGAGGAGGAGGAGGAGGAGGAGGAGGAGGAGGAGGAGAAGGAGAAGAAGAACAAAGTTAAATAAAATTAAAATAATTATGTAAAAAATATTTTAAGTTTACAGTGATTTAAGAAGAAAAACAAAAATCAGTGACCAATTCTTTATCATTTGTTTCAGTTCAGCCTTTATCTCAAACCACATATTTTTTTACTTACAAATTTTTATTACTAAGAACACTTAACTTCCTTGGTTTATAGACTTATTTTAGAATGTGTCCTTGAGTTATCTGCTTTAAGCTAGGATGATTGTGGAGCACTTGACCCATGATTTTATAATTTAGAAAACACTTTATAAAGTCAGACCAGTAGTCCTTATTAATTTCTAGTTCCATTCACAGCTTAGTCAGATATTTCCCACACACATTTTTCTGTTCTTCTAAATACAAAACAAATAATTTTCCTTATGTCAATTCTTTAATAGGATTAGAGAAAACTTAGTTCTAATTATGGCACTTAAAATATGGCCAAGCTTATATCTATTGTACTCAGTCCAGAGAACTACATAATGTAATGGAAACAGTCATGCCTAAAGGTCAAGATTTCTTCACCTGAAAACAGAAAGGATACTTGGGAAGAAGGATACTAAGTAGTTATCTTCAAGAGTATGCAGAGTATTGGTACCAGCAGTAAGCATAATGGCTATGTCGCTGGACTCCCACGTAGATGACCGCGGTTCGAGTCCTGGACCTGGTGGCTTAAACTCATGCCAGGCACGTGTGTGTGCATGATCAAGATTCTGAGAGGAGTATAGAGGAGCAGGGATTGTGGCGTGGCCATCCTCCCTGGGGAGGTGATTTCTCGCTTTCTGTCTCTCTGTCTCTGTCTTTCTGGCGTGCCCTATAGCAAAAAAAAAAAAAAAAAAAAAAAATCTCAAAAATAAACACAAAGAGTATACAGAGTATTAAGGAAAAATTCAGATGCTTCTTTTAAGAAAAAGATAAAGAGTAAATAGAATAGAATTTAAGGAAGAGAAAATAAGACTTGTAGTCTTAATTATAGAATAATGAAATACATAACAGATGAAACACAAGGATAATATGAAAACCTATATTCACTAAGGCTTCGATCCAACAAAAAGCAGAAAAGTAAACCAAACAAACTCAGTTCAACAGAATAATTATATAAAATGTAGATAATCTGTCAGTAATTTTCCCTACCGATAGGTTTCCAGGAAAATATTTTTACTTTGTATTAATGATATCTACTGATCTTTTTTTTATTTCATATCACACATGTTATTATTATTGGCAGTCTGGTGAACCCACTGTTCATTGGGAAGAGGGATAATAAGTAGTTATCTTCAAGAGTATGCAGTATTAAGGAAAAATTCAGATGCTACTTCTAAGTTAGAAGGACACAAAATTTGATATGGCTCTGTTTCCATTAGACTACTAATTGTACACTCATCCTTCAAAACTAAAAGAGATGACTTCATAGAGGTAGAGAGTCGAGGAGGGTCTATAAAAGTTGGGAAGGGTGGACAGAGGCGGGTGACAGAGAAATGTTGGTTAATAGAAAATTACAGAGAGACAAAAGGAGCAAGTTAGAGTGTTACATAGTAAAGTGGAGTGACTGCAGTAACAATTTTCTGTATATCTCAGCTTAGATAAAAAAGGACTTTGAATATTCCCAGCACAGAGGAATGACAAATGTTTGTGATGATGACTTGCCAATCGCCCTGATTTAATGATTACCCTTTGTATTCTTGTACTGAATACTCACATTGTACTCCACAAACATGTACAATTATTATGTGTCCATAAGGAAAAAAATAAAATAAAAAAAAACTCCTCCCCCAAGTCACCAGGCTAAAAGGTCTCTGTGTTCCACCAGAGTCATGTTCTATTAGACACCCCATTATTTTTTGTATTATGTGATTCCAAAGATGGCCTAAGCTGGCAAGGATATTGCAGAACAGAGATTCTCTAGCTTTTATACTAATAAAACATTGTAGCAGTCAATGTCTAGCCAAGAAAACAGAAACCATGCCAGGTACTTCAAACACCAGTTTTCAGTACAGTGAACACTACCGTCTGCAGGATGCTGGCCATGAGCCCACACTCACTGAGGAGTCACCTGAAGGCATGGCCTCTGCTGCCCCTTCTCCTATTGGTATCACACTGACACCCCAGTGCAAGTAACCAAGAACTTGACATGGGCGCTGTTTCTGTTGAAGCTTATAGCCAGCTGCAGTCACTCCTAGGGACTCCTAGATGACTCCCTTTGCTAGAAAATGAGGGTAAGAAGATGGCATTTCTCTTCCTTACACCCTCCAGTCACCAACAGTGCATCACCAAGGCAAATACCTACTCGCAAGTTAGATAGCAAAGGCACTGGGAACAGAGAGTTTGTAGACTTCCAGTACAAAAAACAGTGTAAAGTGTTGAGTGTAGATCTAAGAATGCACTAATGCCTAGCACAGGTTCTGTCACCTACCTTGTACCCTAGATATTTAGCAAATCAATGATGGATGGAAGGAATGGATAGACATTAATAGAACATTTTCTTTTTTTGTATCCCTTCGTCATATTCTTTCCATCTCCCCCAAATTTTTTGAGGTTCTTTATTAAGATAACCTGTATAATCTGACAATTAAAATGAAGATGAAGTGATAAAAGCCACTTAATAATGGAGTCAAGAGGACAGTCGTAGAAGAAAGCTAGGTTACAGGTGATCGAGGCTTTAGATTGTTCATTGATGCCAAAGTAGGGTTGCCAGATAAATTACAAAATGCTCCAGTTAAATTTGAATATTATATAGGACATCTTTGTATTTTAAAATATTTTTTATCTGAAATTAAATTTAACTGTATATCTGTATTGTTTTCTACTAAATTTGGCAACCCTATACCAGAGGATACCATAGATTTTTAGCTCTATTCCTTATTATTTATTATCACATCATAAGACAATTTGCAGAACATATAGCAGAACTTACGTGTTACTCAACAGTTCTATATAACTAAATTAAAATTCCTTATTTGACAATGAGATCTCTATATTTGGATCTCTCCAAAGGGGAGAAAAATGACATGATTCATATTTAATAACATTTTATATCTTCAAAATAATTTCCCATACATTCTCATTTAAAACAATATAATCTTATGAGAAAAACAGCTATTGCTATATTTCAGATTCCTTAAAAATGAGACTCAGGACATTTAAGTAATTTGTCCAAGGTCACTTGATTAGCATACAGGCCGCCACTTGAATATCTTTCCCTTATCTCCATGAACTTTCAGCAACCAATATCTTAAAAAATTCTGAAGTTAAAACATGATTAATAGGAACATGAAGAGTAAGTCTAGCAGAAAAAGAAATCTAAGAATCCAACTGAACATGAAAGGAAAGAGAAGGGATCTCACTTGCTTTGTCTTAGTAAATAAAAGGCAATGGTTTATTGGTTGATCACTTTCATACTTTCAAGCCTAGGTGTTTTTCAGAATCAACAGGCACTGTGCTACATTTAAGGATACAAACATAAATAAGATGTTGTCTATGAAATTGGGACTGTACAGTCTAAGGGAAAGATAACCTATTGATGAAAAGTTGAATTACCCAAACTTTCCACTCCATGTTGCTAAAAAGACATAAGCTAAACATTGTTTTATCTTTTTTTTTTTTTTTTTGGAGAGATTTTCGCCATAGGGCGCGTGCGTTCGCCAGACAGGCAGAGAGAGACATTAGAGACAGAAAGTGAGAAATCACCCCCCAGGGGGGATGGTCACGCCGCAATCCCTTCTCCTCCATTCTCCTCTTGGGATCTTGGGCACTCACACACACGCGCCCGGCATGAGTTTTAAGCCACCAGGTCCGGGACGTGAACCGCGGTCGACTACGTGGAAATCCAGGGACATAGCCATTACGCCAACTGCTGGTTCCCAAAGCTAAACATTGTTGACTACTGTCGAAGCTCCCTGTGGGGTCCTGTCTGCATTACTCCATTCATCCTCTCAATATTCTTGTAAGTATGGAGTTAAAGTTTATATATATATATATATATATATATATATATATATATATATATAAAATGTTTGTATCATATATATATATATATATATATATATATATACACACAAATATATATAAATGTCTGTATTATATATATATATATATGGTATGAAGAGGTCTCCAAAATGTCCGTGAAAAGCATGTATATGATCATCAAAGAAATCATGGCACATTTTTGCATAGAAAAATACATCATGACTTTCCTGATGACCTAATATTATAAAAAAAAACTTTGCACAGATTTCCAATTTGTTGCATTTTTTCCCAATATTTTTTTCCAAAATAAATGCCTATTTTAATTATATTTTCCATAAACTTTAAACAATTCTTGTGTGTGTGTTTATGTCTGCACACACATGTATATGTGTTTGTATGCTCCTTTATTACTCAAGTAATTCAGAAACAGGATTAATGCTCACTTTATGGGTCAGCTGTGTAATCATGGGCTTTTGTGTGTGTAATGATTACGATTGGACAGTGAAATTTCACCCATGGTATGTCAGAGCGGTTTCGTGATGAATCTCTACTGTATTTAGGTTACTGCTATTAAGAATCAGAGCTCTCATGGGGAGCTTCAGAGGTCACCTCCTCTATTCTGCTGGCCTCAGGCAAACCTGCTTCTAATAATTCAAGACAGAGGTTCTCTCCCTTATTCTTAAGAAAACCACACAGAGCGATTGGTTCTACCTCTGCCATAGTAATTCTCATTTCAATACAGATCATTTCGGAAATCTGTATTTCTTTTTAAAATGTGAAACTTTTTGCCGATTCCAATTACTTAAAAGATAATAAGTTTCTAGGCTTGCACCACCGTTTCAGACACATATTTAAGTGAAACATTTGCTAGAATAAATGATCAGAGCCGAGCATTTCTGAAAACATTGCCCGATTGCTGTTCAATAGGGGTTACTTGTTCCAACTAAGTTTATTTTTTTGTATGACCCATCTGTGATTAAACTGTTTCTTCCCTTTGATCAACTTCCTTTTGTAAATCATCTTGTGTTCACTGAAGTTTATCGGGATAAATGATTGATTTAAAATTTTATAAAGGACTTGGATGTCGGTCACATCTTTTCGTTGAGCTAAATCAGTATTTTTTGCTCATTTCCTAGGTAGATTGCATCTGGTCTATGGGTAAACACAGAGGAGTTGCTCCCTCTTCCCAGGCTTTATAATGAGAATATTCTGTCTGATCAGGTGCATGCACCCTGCTGTCATTTGCAGCCTGACCTGTAGGTCAGGGGTGATGTGAGCTGGCTCAGGGATGCATACAAATCACATCCTCTTGTCTGTCTGTTTTGTTGACTGGTTCTCCTCAGGGTCGTGGCTATCTTAAGTAGCAGCCTGAAGGATAAAGTGTGCCCTGTCTGAGCTGTAAAACTTTGACTGTGGACCAATTGTATCTGACATACAGCAGCATGAGGTTTGGTTTAGCCTTTGGATTCGGAACAAATCACTGGCTATCAATGGCTGATAGTGACATGCAGTTTACTGAATCTCTCCTTCTTTCTGACAGCTCTACATGGGGTTAGAAATGGACTGTTTTTAAGTCAAGAAGTTTGTGTTTCAAAATATACTCTGCATGATTTTTTTCACATAAAAACACAACTACTAAATTGCATGTATTGCTTTTTAAAATAGTCTTTTGCTTCAAAATTGGTTTCACGGGGCAACATCTAGACTACCAAAAGGCATGTTTACTACAGAATTCAGAAGGCAAATGGGAACATCAAAGGCTATTAAACTTTTTCAATGAAATTTGACTATATTGATTTAACATGTGTAAATTTATAACTTTTGCTGCTTTCACTGAAATGTACTTTAATCACTAAATGTATGTAATAGAGATACAAAGTTAATATCCTTCCAGTGTCACTCCACCTAGCATCAAAATCATTAACATTGGATCAAATTAGAGTTTAATCTCCAACCTACTCTGATATTTATGGAATGTTTATGTCATTTGATTTTGAACCGTTTGAACTCCTCTCTGCCTCATATGTAAAGCTATTTTACCAGTTGCTATGAAGGACTCAGGGAAAAGAAAAAAAAAAAAAAAAAGACGTGATCAGTGCCTTCAAAAAGCTCACAGTCTAGCAAGGGAGATAAAGTATACACATAAAACATAGCAGACTACAATGAGTACTGCGAAAAATGCAAAATTTTATGAGAGTTTAGGAAAAACAGTATTTACTTTCAGCTGACCTTTGAAGAAATGGCAAATTTCTTGAGATGGAAAAAAGGGATGAGTAAGAAAGGGGTTCCAGGAAAAAACAAGGTAAACAAACACTCAGGAGTGTGGCTTAGAGCTGAGAGAAGGTGAGAAGGTCAAGTATGCAACAGGGTACAGACACTATGCTCTAGAGAAAATAATGTGGCAATAATTGGTAGGGTGGGTTGTTGGCAGGAGAAATTGGAGACTACACAAGGCACTAGTGCAATAAGCCAAAGGGAAGGTAAAGTGCTCAGCTAGGGTCATTGCAGCTGTAATAAAGAAGAGAGAATAATTTCTAGTAAACATTTGAAAAGGAAAACGAATGTGGTCTTTGTTTAGAAAAGAAGAGTCAACTTGCCTTTGAGTATCTTTCCAGGACTGCAAGAGTTCACTGAGCAAAGATCCATTATATAGCTTAGGACACTATTAATTTTTTCATCCTGCTTTCAAATAGGAACTCCTTCATAAGACCCCACAACCTCATTTGTCTTACTCTCTAAGACGGAAGACACTTGATAAATGATTATTAATTAAATGAATGGCTGAATACATCATTTCAATGTTTTGTTTCTAGGTCACTAGAAAATTATGACATCTTTGGAAAGGATTGGAAAAAAAAGAGAGAAAGGTAAGCAGGCTTTTTATGGGTTTACTATAAAAAGACCTCTCTGATGATGTTAGGGTCTCGCAGAGTCATTATGAGGCTTCAAGGCAACATTCTGAGTCAGAATTTGGATTATTTACAAAGTCAATTTTGTATTAATAACCTTCTGGTAACCCATTACTCTAACTTGTCTAGCTCAGTCTCTATGTCCTTTGGTATTATAACTTTGCTATTGATATTTACAGTGAAATTAAAATTCAGTATCAATTACATGTGAAGGGTGAGTTGAGATTAAAACATGCATCTAAGCTTCTACAAAATCATGTTTCAAAAGCACAAGTAAAGAGAAATACATTCAACCTCAAAGGTTCTAGATTGAGTTCCTATGTGGGCCAGATTAAAATAAATGTGTTCACAGTCTTTGAATATCATCTAGTTTTCTGATGTTTATATTTCTAGACACCTACTCCCACACTCTTACATGCATGGATGTTACAGGTCATAGCAGATTTTTATAATAATAGGAAGAATGCCCGTTAAAGAAAATGCTTGATAGTCGGTATTCAAGAAAGATTCATTAAGTTGTGTTGTTAAGTTCAATATGTTTCTTTAGAAGTTTTATTATCTTTGGTACTAGGTCTCAAAATAAACTTCCAAAGTTGTGTGAGCAATGCTAAAGACATACTATATTTCTCATGATCTAGGAAATGCTATAGCTATGTACACTCTGGAGCCATTTGTCAGTTCTGAAAAAAAAGAAAGAAAAAAAAGAGACAGATCTGAATTGTGCCAGGTGACCTCTAAGAATGAATTTGGTAGGTTACCTTGCTTTCTGGCTTCCCGTTGGAAAGTATAGCAAAGATCTGAGAGAAAGTTGAAGTACCCCCCCCCCAATAAGGTCACTGTGGACTGCCTGTCAGCACTTGGTCTGTCTCATCTTCAGATTTTCAAAATTATCTCCTTCCTTTGTCACTTCAGACTTAGGAGTGGTAATGATGCCTCCAGTGTCTAGCCCTAGGGTATGGCACTATCCATGTGTTTCCCTTGCTGTCCTCTTTATAGTCTCTTCATTAAACTCTTGAATTTTTTGTTTGACTATCCTATCTCATTCCTACCAGAATACCAATAAATATAATAGTCATAAATGATTGTACTGGTTTCAAGTCAATGCATTTATTTCCACAGTTCCAGAGTTTCCACAGTTTTATTTATTTTTAATTTCATATTTAAAGTATTTTTTCCTTTAACCCATAAATAAAATTGTTTTTTGTAGCCTTGCTTCCACAACGATGAAGAAAATAAACAACAGTTGTGTCAAAAGGAGCCTAGGCCACATGTAACCTAGTCGCTGCATAAATCATGCCCAATGCATGCCCAAGGACAAGGCTCTTCAGAAGTTTGTCATTCAAGGGGCTGGCAGGTAGACGGTGGTGTAGGGCCCTGGACTCCCACATGGATGATTAGCGGTTTTCTCTTTCTCTCTCTCTCTCTTTCGGCAAATTAAAAATAATTAATTAATTAATCAAAATCATTCTAAAAAACTTTTGTCATTTGAAACGTAGTAGAGGTCACAGCCATCAGGGAAACCTTTTAAACAAGTATCTTTGATGCCTACATGCTCCCCAAGCTGTATGAACCAACCACCCACACCCTGATTTAGACCTGCATGTGCTAACCCACACCCTCCACCAAAGCCTATGTAAGCAGCTGAGTCTTCAAGGACTGTCCTCTGGGAAAAAATAAAATTCAAAATATACATTTAAAAAATGGTTAACAAAATGACCTTTTCCAGTTCATCTGAGGGAGAAAAAATTATCGAAAGAATCTTAGAGAAATCTGTGGCACCTGGAATCCTTAGTCAAACTGTTAATCTGCTAATTTTGGGGGAGGAAAAAGTATAAATATTAAAAATACACCAAAGTGATCATAGATCATTAAATCGTAAAATATGCTATTCTTAAATACAAATTAATACCATTCGGAATTTGTTTTTCCTTGTATTTATGTATAACTCCCAATTTGGGGATGCTCCCGACTTTGGTAATCAATTCTCATCTCTATTTCATTTACTTCTTTCCATATCTCAACCAGTCTCATGACTTCACACATTATCTGAACACTCCTGCTTCTGGATGGAGTGAGTGGGAGAAAACCAGCTATGAAAACCAAGTAAAATTCAGAAAGTATCTATTTGAATCCAGTGAGAACTGCTGAGGCAGCAAGAACTAGATGTCCTAAAACATGGAAGACATAAGACCTTCTAGAAGTGAACTGACTCCCTTAGCCGTTTCACTTTGTCACGTCCGGGTGAATAGAAGACTTAGAAGTCACCCTTTGTGGATATGGGGGGTTATTTCTAGATGACAGGGAAACCAGTGGAGATTTGGCAGAGACTTGAAGGAACATCACGCACATGGCTAGTTATCCCTTTAAGACATTTTCCAAATTGTGGGATTGAACAGGGCAAGGGAGCAGAAAACCTCTGAAAAGCAGAGGAGACTTTTCAGCAGCCTCACACAGAACAAAATTACAGTTTGGAACCCGCCAGGGCATGGGGGTGAGGGTTGTGGATGTATCAGACTCAACTGCAGTTAGACCATGCTTTACCAGGGCTAAAATCAGACCTAAATAGCCACCACTCTATTGCCCCAGAAAAGGTAGGATGAGTCCTCTCTGGAGGAATATGACATCATCTGCAAGCTCTGCAATGCTGCTGCTGTTGTTGCTTAATTTACAAATATCTACCATTCAACCAAAAATTACTTAAAATGCCAAAAGGAAATACTGTGTTATTTAAAAGAGAGAGAAATAAAAGAGAGTCAGAAGAAACAAATTCATAGAGGCTCTAGATATTGGAGTTAGATGAAAAAGGATCCTAAAATGACAATACCATCTACAATGATTTCTATTAAATTTGTATCACTACACTAAATTTTTTCCCTGGACTCCAGACTTATATATACTATTATTTATTTCCCATCTTCTCTTAGACTGCTTATGTACATTTCAAAACTAGCAAGTGCCAACTCAAAACTCCTGATTCTACCATCCCAAACTCATTTCTTCCGACGATATCCTCATCTTAGTAATAACAACTACATCCTTTCAGCTATCCAGGTTGAAAACTTCAAAGTCATTTTTAATTCTTTTTTATCTCTCCTACCCCACACCTAATGCTTCAGAAAATTCTATATGAGCTCTTTCACATCATGTCTATAATTCTCCCAAGTCTTACTATCTTCATGTTATTTTCTTGGTCTGGGCTACATTTTTCTCTTAACCTGTATAGGTGCGATAGCTCCCTTCTCTCTTGTATCTGCCTTTAGTTTCTATGGGCTATTGTCAATGCTAAAACTGGAATAACTCATTTGATACAAAAGTAAAAGTACATAACTCCTCTCCTAATAGTCCTCCAATGAATTCCTGTAAAAATAAGAGGAGTTCCAACATATTACAGTAACAAACAGTGCCAAACTTCCAGTGCCTTCAAAGAATAGATTAATTTTTAATTATAATTTTACTTGATCTGTAATAATTGTATATATTTATGGGATAAAATGTGAATTTGTAACAAACAAATACAATGAAAATGATCAAACCAGGGTAAAAAATGTATCCACCGTATCAAACATTTGCCATTACTCTGTGTAGTGAACATTTCAAATCCTCTCTTCTAGCTATGCAGTTACTCTGTTCTTTAGTACTCTATAACTCACTCCACTTATCTACTTGCAAATTGCATTTTGTTACCCAAGTTTCCACTACCTTTTCTGCACCCCTCCCCATTCCCAGCTTCTGGTAGCAACCATTTCACTCTCCATTTCTATTTCTACACACACACACACACATGCACATGCACACACCAAACAAACAAACGAAACCCTTTATTTATATTACCTGCCCATTATAGGCTAGATGAGCATTACATTCCATATTGTTTCATTTCAAACACCCCAGGACCCAGGTTATTGTAAGAGTCAATTGTAAGTTTTTTTGTCACAGTACAGAGAAAAAGTAGAACAAGGTGAGGGACATGTGGGCTAATGGCGTCAGTGCTGTGCACATTCCATTGGTCAAAGCCAATTATGGGGCCATCCAAGCCTCTACAAGTCTACCAGCCCTACATGAGCTCCTCTTTATGTCATCTTACCTGTCTCATCTTTACCCTTTGTCATTCCACTCCAGTCGCCCTTGAGTCTTTGATCTTCCCCAAATATACCACCCTAGGACCTTTCTCAAAGTTTGCTATACCCTGGGCTTGGAACTCTCTTCTCCCAGGTATCCCTTCTCTGACCCTTTTAGGTCTTTGATCAAAGGTTACCTTCTCACAAGACTTTCCTTTACCATCCTATTTTAAGTTTCAGCTCTTAACATTCATCTCATCATTCTCTATCCCACTTCTCACCTTTATTTTTTTCTGTAGGCTTTATCATGAAAAAATATTATCTATTTTATTTCTGTATTATCCATCTCCTTTCACTAGCAGATAAGCTTAATGAGGGCAGAGATATTTAGTTTAATTTCTTTTATCAAATTATTCACAGTACATATAGAAATGCCCAGTACATAATGGGTGCTAAATACATATTTATTGCATAAATATAATGCCCCATCTTATTTTTATAGGCATTTAAAATGTATAAGATATTCTAGTAGCCATCTTCTCATTTAATACTTACCACCACCTTAAAAGCACTAAAGCACTAGTATGTAAATATATCAAAACCTGCCTTAGTAAGTTGCCAAATTTGTAACTTGGGCAAGTATAGTCTGCAGTACCCACTAAAAACCACAAGGTTTAATATGAAATGGGTTAGAGGGTAGCTCAAATCATCTACTGGAATGTAAACATTTTACTGCCTACACATCTCTAATAAGAACTGATGTGGTGTGTCATCCGTAATTTAATCACTAGGGTTACATCTTGATAGTAAGTACGGTTCACTAGACTATTCCCTATAAAGTTAGATTACCACACATACAAAATATACACTGAATTTGGGTAGTATTTCAGGTGTGACACAAGATGATAAATGGTGAGAATTGAACGTAAAAGTAGCACTCATGAATGATCCTATCATACTTCTAAATTTTAATGCTTACTGCACTGTATCCATCTGTCCAGCCTAACTTCACCCTAAATATCTAGTCACAGAGTAGCAAATGAAGTTCTGAGTTTTGTTTCTAGATTTAAGATCATTTTATTTAAATGTGTGTATGTTGTTTTTATTATGTTTTGGGGATTTTTTTTTAGAATTAATGATTAATAATAGTGATCACAGTTGTTTTAAACAATGCTATCAAGAGATCCAACACTTCTTTATAATTATAGGTTGGAATTCTTAGGTTTTTAAAACATCTTGAAGGAAGTTAGCTTTTCACTAAAGAAGTCAACATGTTTTGGATGTATATTGAATGTAAATGCTTTTTATTGAGATTTTTTCATTGACTCCCTGTTATACAACAGAGTAACAGACTAAATATGAATACATAAGCTAGACAAAAAATGAGCATCAAATACACACACACACACACACACACACAGTCAGAGAAAGAGAGAGATTTACCCAGCTACTATGATCTTCTAAGGAAAGTTAACGATTTGTTTCATTGTTTTACTATTACATGAAGCTTATTTTTCAGCTATATAAAACTAGACTGCAATATATGACATTAAACAGTTAGTGTAAAAGGGGTCAGTGGTTTATAGTCTATATAAGCTGACACTTTATATGCAAATGAATAAATAAGAAATTAAGCAAAATATTCTTTCTCAAATCAAGTAGAAAATTAGATGATTATAAGAGGTATGGTGGTTAAAGCCTCTGGATTCCACATGGCTGACTGTGCAGTTCAAGTCCTGAACTCAGTGGCAAAAAAAGGTGCCACTGTACAGTGAAGGCTTCCTCCTACACTTCTTTCATATCTAGGATTTTATTGTTCCAGTGTTCTGTGACCCTAAGGACCATGGACAGCATCTTGAATTAAATATGAATACATGTTTTTATTATTGGAAATAATGGCGATTCTTAAAAATGCATTATAGGTGGGACCAGCAGATGATTTAATGATTATGTTGTTGGATTTCCATGGAGTCGACCTTGTTTCAAGTCCTGGACCTGGTGGCTTAAAACTCACACTGGGTGCACGTGTGTGTATATGCTCGAAATCCCAAGAGAATGATGAAGGAGACTAGATTGCAGCATGGCCATTTCCCCTAGGGGGTGATTTCTCACTTTCTGTCTCTCTGTATCTCTCTGTCTCTCTGGCGAGTGCACGCACTCTATAGCAAAAATCTCTCTAAAATTACATTATATGTAATATCATTTGATGTTCATTTCATTGCTAATAAATTAAAAATAAGTTAGTAAAAGCCTTTCCAAATTCACAGAGAACCTTGAAATAGTAATATATCTCTTTCTTTCCTTTCTTTTTTTTTGTTTTGTTTGGGCCATAGGATGCTTGCACTTGGTAGAGACAGACAGAAGGAAAGTGAGAAATTATCCCCATCTCACCCCAGGGAGACAGCCACAACACAAGTCCTTCTCCTCCATTCTCTACTTGGGATTTGGGGCATGCATGCACACATGCTTGGCATAATTTTCAAGCTGCCAAGTCCGGGACTTGAACCATGGTCCACCAAGTGGGATTCTAGCACCTTAACCACCACTCTACCTGCTGACCCTCATATCTCCTTCTTGAAAGAATGTCAAACCACTGCATGCTCATCTATATAATAATAATAATAATAATAATAATAATAATAAATAATCAACTAACAACTTTTAGAAGAAGATTAGGTGATTTTTCAACAAAAGGAAAACTGAATCATCAGTTGCTTGTTAGTTTGAAGCTGGGGAAAGGAGGGGTTAAAGAAGATAGTCACACACCATGTCCTCGATAGTCACACACCATGTCCTCTGCTTCCCTCACCATTGTTGTAACACAACCATGTTTTTACACAGAAAATAATCCCAGATCACTTCTCAAATTGTGTGTCTATTATGCCTTTCATAAATCGATCTTATAATACAGACTTCTGATCTTGGTTCAATTAAGAAAAGTGACTTGTTCTGAACTTAAGAATCAGGCATTCTAATCACAAGTCTCATGCAGGGAAGCTGATGTTTGATAATCTTCACCGCAGAGCTGGTGGTGTTTGCTTGAGAGCATGTTAGCATTAATGTATTTGTCCTCCCATTTAATTCAAAGCATCTTACACGGACACCATTAATGGTATTTTGCTAGCACTTTCAAATGACTTCTAATGTAATTTAAATCAATTCAATTTAACAGCCATTTATTGTGCAAAGATCTGCACTTTGTGTGCTTTAGGTGATACAGAAGCACAGTCCTTACCCTAAAGGATATTTTGGTCTATAGAGGGAAACAGATGTGGGCATCACTTAAATGACATAGGGGAGATTATAAAAAGTGTGATGATAGGGGTTTGGCACCGTTCTAGGGGAGCAAAAAGGAGACTGAGAATCCACCCATATCCTTTTTGAAATAAAAGAACACAGAGAAGGTTTCAAGCAGTTGATGGGAAGCTCAACCATGGTGTCAGTAGCTGCCTTAATGAAATCAAAAGTTGTTGAGATAACTTAATAACTAATAAATCCCTTTTTGCTAAAGACAGGTAGAGTATATCCCGGACTTTCCATTTTGTGTTCTGGACTTTATACATGGGTCATAAAGTATACACATTTGGATGTTCCTGGTACAAATTGCCAAATTGTCCTCCAGAAAATCAATCTGTTTTAGTAATTATTTCCCCAACATTCTGAGTATGTGGGTATCAACATCAATACGAGAAAAAGAGAAACAAATTTAATTTTAAGAAGACACGTTATTGCCTATCATCTATTTAGGCAATAATTAGCAATTTAACTATTCTGCAGGCTTATTTTATTGACATCTAATGACATCTCTACATTACTCATATCATATTATTTTCAAGGTATTGATTTAAGAGCCTAAAGCCCTCACATGACACACATACACACACACACACACTCACACACACACAAATAACCCTTCAACTTTCAACACAGTTGATCAGTATGCCTTAATTAGTGTTCCCCAAAGAGACCAGACAATTTGTCTTCTTACCAATACTGAGAAAATAGTTGTTATTTTGCCACTTTTATTTCACACACCTTTACAAAACTAACTGAATCCTGGGGTAATAAAGACCATTTTACTGAAGCAAATATTATTCAGAGTAAAGGAAAACAACACAACTTTCAGTAATTTTTAGCTCTACAGCCACACCTCAAATCACAGTTAAAGAATCAATGTAGGATCATAATTTTAGTGACAAATTGTGTTTTTCCAGCTGTGGCCCAGGCCCTGTCTTCCACAGTAAAATTTCTAGCCTCATTTGTTTAGTCTCCCAAATTCTGTGAGGAGTCAGTTTACAGAGAAAACCTTACTATCCAGGAGCATATATTATAAATCACCATAATTAAACTAAACTTATTCCAAGAAATTCTAGGGTAATTTAATATTAGGAAATGGGTAAATGTCATATACCAATTTCATAAATTATAGGAAAAAATATACAATCATCTCAATAAACACCAAAAAAGAAATTGATAAATTCCAATACTTCCTAACTTTAAAAAATGTTTACTATAATTAGAAAAGAATGACTAGTCACGCATATTTATAAAAAGAAGGAAAAAACCTTTGCCAACATCAAGTAATGAAAGCATTCTCCTAAAAGTCAAGGACAAAACAAAAATGTCGAGGACATTCTCGCCAACCTAGTGCATATAGAGCCCCATAAAAACACAGAGTAATAGGGGCCAGAGGGGGTGTGGTGGTTAAGGGTGCTGGACTCCCACATGGCCGATGTCCCAGACCTGGCAGCTTGCTTTCTCACTTTCTCTCTTCCTGTCTCTCTCTCTCTTTGTGTCCCTCTCTGGTCAAATTAAAATAAATAAAGTCACATAAGACAATTCTCTTAAAAAAAACAGGGGGTAGTACCCTATATTAGTTGTAGTGCAAGAAAATGGATACACTCATGAACTGATGTTGAGACGGTTATTGCTATAACATTTTGTGGGTGACTTAACATGAATTAACCAACTTAAACTAAATAAAGTTTTACTGAAAAATTCCAGCTCTAGAAATCCAAGTTAGAGACACAATAATGTTGCAAAAATACGTTTATTCAGAAATGACATTATGGTACCATTTGTAATTTAAAAGTGTAACTAGCAAAAATGACCAAAATTTAACAATGTGGCAGACTCTTTCAGGTACATGTTGCATAGCCATTCTCACCTACTTCCATACTAATATGAACCCAACTTAATTCCTGTATGAGGCAAAAATCAGTAAGTATGAGCCCTCTCTGACAGTGAAGCCTGTCAGAATAATGCCATTTCCATTGTGTGATATATTTTGGCTGATGAAATAAGAAGACGAACTGGCCTCTGGCAAAGTTTCCTTACTCTTAAAAAGGACAGTAGTCAGAGACCTTCTGTTTTCTCCTTGTTGGCATTGATGTGTCCACATGCAATGCTTGGACCTGTGCCAGGTGATGACTTCCAACCAGTATCCAGCCTAGTACAAGTCCATATTCTGAGAACAGAAGCACAGGACAGGGAAAGAAGATGAGTTCTTGATGTTGCTAACTTAATCCTCTCTAGTGCAAGTGTCCCTCAAGAACACTTGGTATGTGAAATAAAAATAATTCTTATTATTAAGGCCATTTCAATTGGCTTTTCTGTTATTTAGAGTCAAAAGAAAACTAATGGAAACAGTTGCGTATATTATAATATAATGATGAAAAAGTTAAGCTTTCTGTTTCAAAAGGTACTTAATAGTAGATGGTTAAAATGATTTTTTAAAAATTGTTATTGAAGGGACCAGCAGTTAGCGTAATGGCTATGTCGCTGGACTCCCACGTAGTTGACTGCGGTTAGAGTCCTGGACCCAGTGGCTTAAAACTCAGGCCGGGCGCGTGTGCGTGCGTGCCCAAGATCCCAAGAGGAGAATGGAGGAGAAGGGATTGCGGTGTGGCCATCCCCCCTGGGGGGCGATTTCTCGCTTTCTCTCTCTCTGTCTCTCTCTCTCTGTCTGGCGAGTGCACGCGCCCTATAGCAAAAACCTCCCAAAAAAAAAATTATTTTCTTTCAGAGACCAGCAGTTAGCATATGGCTATGTCGCTGAACTCCCATGTAGCCGACTGTGATTCAAGTCCTGGACCTGGTGGCTTAAACTCATGCCCGATGCATGTGCGTGTGTGCCCAAGATCCCAGGAGGAGAATGGAAGAGAAGGGATTGTGGCATGGCCATCCTCCCTGGGGGGTGATTTCTCACGTTCTATCTCTCTGTCTCTATCTGTCTTTCTGGCGAGTGTATACACCCTATAGCAAAAATCTCTCCAAAAAAAAAAAAATTAATTTATTTCACAGACCAGCCACAATTGGGTCAGAAGAATGAATGAAAAAAATATATATATGTATATATATGTGTGTGTATATATACACACACACACACACACACACACACAATTTTCTTACTCTCTAGAATAAGCACATATACAAATATGCAAAGAACAGCAATGTGAATGTCACTTTCTGTGTACTGGATTAGCCTCTCAGCTCTTTAACTAGAGCTGTAAATTTAGATGTCTTTGTTCAGTTCACTTTTTGGTTCAGCACACACAGCCTGGCCAAGCCAAGCCTGTGGAAGATTCTTTCTCCGCCCCTTTGCAGGCTGCAGGACTGATTCCATATGCTCTAAGCCAGAGGTAATGTAACGTCCAGAGCTTTATTCACTGAGTCAGTCAACCATCCTTTCAGCCTTTGACTTTCTGGCAGAGGCTAATCTGTAGCTTCATAAAAGTCTCTAGACAAGGAAGATGTTGAGCATGTGCTTCAGCACCAGCACAGGGGCCGACTGTGCATACAGCTAGCTAGGGCCCAGATCTCTTGTTTACCTGGGGCATGCTCCTTGGGTGTAAGCAGTCCTTGGGTGCAAGCAATCCACAGGCAGAATTGACTAGAACAGTCAGAACTAACCACAAAAAAACTGTAAATAAAACGTTTTTTATAACTTTTCCCTAATGTTGCAAAGGAGGAATTGTCCCACAGAACAAACAATTTCTAGTCCCTGATAAATGTAAACTATTTTTCTTTTCTTTGGCTCAAGGGGACAAGAACCTTATATACAAAGTACCACTTCAAAGAATTGCAACCATCTTTTAAAACCAGTTCCAGAGTACTAAATTGTTCAATTTAAGCTACAAATACAGTACGTGCAATTATCTTATTGCATTATTTTCTTGATTAATTTATTGTCCCAAAATATAAGAAATACATATGCATTCATTGTTCTTTAGAAATATAGAGAATTCCCAAAACAAGACTTTATTTTGGAGAAGTTTTTGTTATAGGGTGCATGCACTCACCAGAAAAACAGAGAGAGACAGAGAGACAGAAAGCAAGAAATCAGCCCCTAGGGGAGATGGCCACTCCACAATCCCTTCTCCTGCATTCTCCTCTTGGGATCTTGGGCACACACGCACACACATCTGGCGTGAGTTTAAGCCACCAGGTCTGGGACTTGAACCACAGTTGACTACATGGGAGTTCAGCGACATAGCCATTACACCATCCACTGGTTGCCCCAAAACAAGACTTTTTAACAATACGTCTTAGAACATAATTACCCTTTAAAATAAATATTGAAGCCACTCTGTTTGGTATATACACTAAGTATTATCATTTTGGAGGGGGAAAAAATCACCATTACCAGAGCATCCTACTCTACAATGTAGAATCTTAAGTCTAAATAAATAAATAAATAAATAAATAAATAGTTCAATTAAACAAATTTCAATCTGGCATCAATGCTGAGAAAGAAAAATAATATGTAATGCTAAGGGAGTTTATCTCAGAGCCCCTGCCTCAGTGAATTCACAGTCTGATTGAAAAGATAAAACTATGGGACCAGTCATTGGACTCTCATGTGGTCGACTGAGGTTCGATTCCCAGACCCAGCAGCTGGGAGCACGTGCATGTGTGTCCAAAATCCCAAGAGGAGAATGGAGGAGAAAGAAAAGCACCATGGCCATCGCCTCTGGGGGTGATTATGTCTCACTTTCTGTCTCTCTCTCTCAGTCTCTCTGGTGAGCACATGTGCCCTATAGCAAAAATCTCCCTCCAAAAAAAGATCAACTAGAGATAATGGAACGAGACAAAAGACAATACAATTCAAAATAGGAAAGATATCATGAAAATTTCTATAAGTGAATATTTTCATCAGTAAAATAAATGGAAAAAGATAAATCTGCAAGCTGAATATATCAATTTAGGAAAAGGTGCTGTCTTGGCTACTTCTCCGTTTTATGGATGTTCCTGCTGAGGAACAGTGTGGAACTTTTTCACCAGCAAGGGAGCTTTCAGATCAGAATTTCCAATGGAACTTTCTTTAAGGATGAAAAGGTGTCATACCTGCTCTGCACTGGCTCGACAGGGTAGCCACGCACCACCTGTGTCTACTGAGCACTTAAAGTGTGGCTATTGTAACTGAGGAATTGAAATTTAAATGTTACTCAACCTTAATTAATTTTATGTAGATAACCACAGCTAGCTAGTGGCTACCATCTTGGACAGTGCAGCTTCATAAAATGTATTCAGTATCCCTTGAGCAAGAGGGACCTGCTGTATAGTGTGGCAGTAAGATGCCGCGCAGGCAGTACTGTATCTATATGGAACATCATGGGTTTGGTTCCCTGGTCACCCCGTACTTGGGGCCATTTACCTATGATGTACGGTGTAGGATCTCCCACATAGGAAGCATTTTTATTTTTTCTTTCTCAGGAAGTAAATACGCTTTTTAAAAAAATGAACAAGAAATTGCATAGCTGCTTGGGCACTGGAACATTGAAAGCACTGAAAGATGCCCTGGCTGTGAGAAGAATAGGGTTGTAAATTTTCTCATTAGAAAATTATCTCAGTCACAGCCACTGTAGCACAGGGTAACTCAGTACCCTGCCAGGCTGGAAGCCACTTAGTCAGCTGTGGTTCAGGTCACTGGGAAAGCTTCAAAGCACACCAGGTGTGCACACAGGTACCGAGGATCCTGAGGGACCGGAGGGCTGGAAAAAGGGAATCACTGTGCGATGAGACCCTGTTGAGGATGCTTTTCTCTCATGCTCATGTGCGCATGCACAGGTGTGTGCATGCATATGTAACAATCGTTTAAGAAAAGAAAGGAAAGAAAAGGAAGGAAGAGTTCTTAAACTTGTCCCACCACGTATTTATTCATTATATCCTCTTGATAAATGTTTTCTTTCTCTAAGGTAGAATAGTAAATGTTAATTTTCTACTTTTTAGGTGAGAAATGGTAAAGCAAAATAACTAATTAAAATTTTTCCAAAAGGCACTAATATACATTTATACATGACTGCAAAAAATGCTCCATTTTGTATAAAATACATTCAGAAGATGAGACTCCGTAATGTGATTATAACCACTTGCAATTGGGAAAATATTTTTTCGAAAATGTAACTAACATTCCTGTCATGCAAATATAGAAAATTTGAAATAAAAGAACTTAATGTAACATTACAAATAACATTTAACTAGAGCCTGGGGCATTTATGGAAAATCAATGGCAGATATTGCCTCCTACTTAGGGACTCTGCAGTAATCTGAGAAATGTCTGCCACGTCGTCATATTCGAAAAATTGTTCTAGGCTTTGTGTTAATAGGTGAAGTAGAACACGGCCTTGAAGGCTGAAAGAAAGACAAAATGATGCGAATCTCTAGCCTCACTTTGACATGCTTCCTTGAAAGCCTGTTCCAATGAGCCAAGCAAGGATAGCAATGACTTCCACGGCTCCTGCATGCTTGGAAAATAATGCTAATGAATTGTGCCAGTTTTTTCTGAACACAGGGCCCCACTAACCACCTACTGGGATTGGCACATAGGCCAAAAGCCATTTTCCAACTCCTGTGCTTCTACACGTACCTTGGTCTTTCTGAAGTGTGTTACGAAAGGGAGAAGCACGTAGTAAGGTCTTCTGTGCTAAATTCGTGGGTGAAAAGCTCCCTGGAGAATCTGGGTAAATTTATCAAAAAACTTCAGAAGAAAAGTTTTGCTTTCCAAAAATTGTTTCTTAATCAGGCACCCATCGAAGCTCCAAAATAGCAAGAACTATGCGTCAAATCAAGAATTTCCAATAAATAATGAAAAAAAGAAAAATCATAAGAAAAAACTATGAAGTGAGGTTTTTAGAATCAGTAAAACAGAAATGTTCTTTCTCTTAAATCATGTACGCCTGTATGGTTGGAGAACTTCAGGGTAATATTACTGTAACAACCTTTTTTACAGTAGGAATTATAATTGAAATTTGCTACATACAAGGATATCTAAAAACTCAGTTATTTCACACTCTCCTATACATACCTGAGGATACTTAGGGGGAAATGGATTGCTTGGAAGCAGCCACTGACCATGGCTAAATTACATCTTACCAAATAAACTCATTGGCTTTTTAATTACTCTACTGATGTCCACACGCTGTCACCACTATCTCATATTGCAATGATACTGATTCAGTTTTTAACTTTGATTCACTAAGGAAACAAAAGTAAAGAATATATGTGTATACTTAAGAGCCAATGGTCTATACTTCTTAAGAGCCATTTTTTTGTTTTTCTTTTTCTTTTGTTTTGCTTTTTATATTTTTGCCATAAGACACATGTGCTCACCAGAGAGAGGTAAAGAGAGAGAGAAAATGAGAAATCACGCCCAAGGGGGATGGCCACACTGCAACCTCCTCTTTCCATTCTCCTGTTGGGACTTTGGGCACACACGCACATGCACTCAGTGTATTGCTCAAGCCACTGGGACTGGCATTTGAACCAGTCAGCCATGTGGAATCTGGCTCTTTTCACCACTAGACCATTGGGTTATCCCAAGAGCTAGTGTTTTTTTGTTTGGTTTTGGTTTTGTTTTTTTTTTGTTTTTTTTGAGAGGTTTTTGCTATAGGGCGTGTGCACTCGCCAGAAAAACAGAGAGACAGAAAGTGAGAAATCACCCCCCCCAGGGGGGATGGCCGCACCACAATCCTTTCTCCATTCTTCTCTTGGGATCTTTGGCACGTACGTGCACACACACACTCCCAGCGTGAGTTTAAGCCACCGGGTATGGAACTCAAACCATGGTCAACTACATGGGAGTCCAGTGACATAGCCATTATCCAACTGCTGGCCCCCAAGAGCCAATTTTCTAAAGTACAGGCATATATTTATTTTTAAAATCAGTCTCTGCTATAAATTGTCAATATCATATGTTTCTTTCCAGTGGTTTGGTATGTATACAAGTATTTGAGTAATATTCATACAATCATTGTACTTTACAGAATCTTTACAAAAATCAGAGACACTCCTCAAGAGGCTACAGTAAAAACTAAATTTTCATAGGTAGAAGTATCCATGCACAAAACTATAGTAGGAACCAGAATTGAGGATAGATAATCTATCCTTATTTGGTATGGGGTAATTAAAAATTTTGTAGCAATTTAAGCATAATTAAAATGGTTGGCTTAAAAATAAGAAATAATTTTACTTTAGATTGACAGTATTAAAAATAGTTACTTGTCTTTTGGAAGTCACCCACAGCTACTGTTCCTCTGCTTATCAAGTGCCCTTTGAAATTATTTCTGATTATCTTTGCTGAGAACTTCATTTCCTTTCTGGTGCCCTATTTAGGTACATTGCTGTGGTATGCTGGCAAAGCAAAATAGGAATTGGAGGCAACTAATCACATCATTAAAGCCAAAAACTTCAGGTAATTCAGGTCAATGAGGGTGCTGGGTGTCAATTATTCAGATGGTTATCTCAATTCTTCATTTCAATAGGGAGACCCTGTTCTTTAATTACCCTTAATTAGTACCAGGGCCAGATCTATTCATTACAACTTTTTAATTTGCTTCTATATGTTATATATCATTCTAACTATTCAGGTTTAGTTCTTAAAAAGTCAAATTCTTGGATACTTACCATCATGGTTTCACATAATTGAACAATAAATAATACAATGTCGATGAGCTGCATGCTTATTACTTAAGTCTTATGCATAATGAAGCAGAATCTCCTAGAAAGAACTACAACAGGCACAATACTCAGGGGTCAAGTTATTGTTGTGCAGCCGCATTAGCCAGTCAAGTTCGGAACTCCATTTCTTCTGTCTCATTATAGCATAAGAGCCCCTCCACGATCAGGGCCCAAACTCTAACTGCCTCATACCTCATCAATGGCTTGTCCTCAGAATCCTAAGCCCAGACAGTCACAAAAACTTGTATTGGTGTCTGAAACTTAGATTGTTGCTTTTGCAATACTTCTGTGACTCTTTCCTGCTTTTTCAGCACCCTGCCCATTCTCTGTCTTCAGCCTTGGCGTAGGTTGTTTAAGGAAAATCCCTCTCCTCTGCTTCATCGTGAGCACATAAAAAGATATCAAGCCATGACAAACTTTGAGAGAACATTGGAAGGGAAGCCTGAGATGAAAAGAGTATCTGAAGACTATGGATTGTAAGTGGGACCGGCAGATGGTGTAATGGTTACGTCATTGGACTCCCATGTAGTCAACCGTAGTTTGAATCCCAGACCTGGTAGCTTAAAACTCATGTTGGGCACGTGTGCATGTGTGCCCAAAATCCTGACAGGAGAATAGAGGAGATTGTGGCATGGCCACTCCCCCACCTCACAGGGTGGGGGGTGTTGGTGGTGACTGTTCACTTTCTGTCTTTCTGTCACTCTCTGTCTCTCCAGCAAGTACACACAAAAATCTCTCTCTCAAAAAAAAAGGGGGGGGACCAGAAATTGGCAAAATGGCTATGTCACTGGACTCCCATGTAATCAACTGCAACTTGAGTCCCAGACCCAGTGGCTTAAATTCACGCCGGTCACATGTGCATGAGTGCCCATGATCCTGAGAGGAGAATGGAGGAGAAGGGATTGCGGCGTGGCCATTCCCCCCGGGGGCTGATTTCTCACTTTCTGTCTCTCTGTCTCTCTCTGTCTTTCTGGAGAGTGCATGCGCCCTATAGCAAAATCCTCTCAAAAAAAAAAAAAAAAGACTGTTGGGACCAGCAGTTAGCATAACGGCTATGTCACTGGACTCCCACATAGTCGATCGCAGTTCAAGTCCCGGACCCGGCGGCTTAAACTCATGCCAGGGCACGTGTGCGTGTGTGCCCAAGATCCCAAGAGGAGAATAGAGGAGAAGGGATTGCGGGGTGGCCATCCCCCCTGGGGGCTGATTTCTCACTTTCTTTCTCTCTGTCTCTGTCTTTCTGGTGAGCATATGTACCCTATAGCAAAAACCTCTCCAAAAAAAAAAAACAAAACTGTGGAGCATAATTGCATAATTCCTTGGAGGATCATGAGAAACTGGTCTATTCAGCACATTAGTTCTCAGATTTGCCTAATGCAGATCATAGGCTATGTGATGAATCCCTGGGCTTTCTGGTGCAAATATTTCAACTTTCTTTTTTTTTTAATTTAATTTGTATAATTTTATTTATTTATTTATTTCATGAAAGAGAAAGAGTTCTCAAAGGATTCTCATACCACAGTCTACCTCCAGCCTCCATTGGCCTGGATCACAAGCACATGCATGTGCCTCGCATGTACAAGAAGACCTCAGGATGTACATCTGGGATTTTCCCATGTGAGTCTAGTTGCCTCACCCTGCACCACCTTCTGGTCTTATTTCCCCAATTCTCTAATTATAGATTGTTCATGCACAAGTAGAGTAAACTGCTAAGTGACCTTAAGGAATCCATTCCAGTCTACGAGGGCACTACTTCTGCAGAACAGGGAGAAAGTATGAGTTTGATTCTTAAAAAAATGAAGCCTTGACCCTGAATTAGTCTAATGCACACATAATACTTTGTGCCAGAGGTGACAACACGCAAAATCAGGTGAAATAGAGTTTCTCTCCTTCCTCAGTTTATGGGAAACAGCAAGAACTCAGAGTACTTTTCACCAGGATTCTTCTTAAGTTCTGCTATGAGGCTTCTTTTAAGCTATTGTTTTTCTACATTTTTGAAAAAATATATTTAAAAGAGTGGCAACAGGGAAAAGTATAAGCCACCAGTCACATTTTTGTGATTTTATTGCAATATGAATTACATGTATGCATGTCTCAGATAATTATTTTCTATGGCACCAGTAATTGTGGAGTATATCAGAAGGTACTTTAAATGTGTGTAAATTTCACTATAGAATAAATTAAATAATGTACAGCATGAACTAATTCAAAATAAATTATTCATAATTTCATTTGTCTACTACTTAGAAATAAGGAATGTATATAGGATATTTCCAGAACTGAATTATGACTCACTTTACCAGCATTTCATTGTTGTCAATTAAAAAATGAATTGCAAAAGTATAAGAATTACATGGAAGGTTTGTGTACTATTGTAATTAATATATTGCTTCCACTTCGTATTTGTGGACTGATACTCAGTTATTACTTCCTCTTTTCTACACACTTCCTCTCAGGAAGACAAGTTCTAAAACCCTAAGTGGTGTATGAGCTATTACATAATTGTTCTTTTATGAGTTGCAGAGACACTACCCTCCAGCACATTCCTGTGTAAAGTAATTTGGGTTACCTTGGATATGAAAAGAAGCTTAATCAAAGCGCATTCCACTGTGCAACCAAGAACCAGCAAAGAAATACAGAGTCCTGGGAGGGTCTCTGTAACAAATTAAACTTCAAGAATATTTTATGAAATGTTGCAGACCCCCAGTCAGCTACATAGTTTTGGCAAAGATTCGTGCATAATGATTGGAAAAAATAAGAGTCGAAAGTATTTTTTAGGTTAAGTCCTAGAGTTCAGGTGTTTCTAATGACAATATTTAGTATGTCATTGTTTTTTCAGGTGTCTTTTTAACCCCAACACTTAGTAGCTTAACACCAAGACACTTTATAATCTCTCATCTTTCTGTGAGGTGATGGAATCACTCTTCTCCTGATCTTGGCTGGGTTCGTTTGTGTAGTAAGTCGTGTGGTAGCTAGTCTGGGCTAGAAATCCCAAAGCTGCCTCATTGCCATGTCTGACAGTTAATGTAGGTAGTTGACTGGCAAGACTAGAACTCTAACCACATGACCTTTCACTTCAGGGTTCTACATGGCATGGTGGTCTCAGAGTTTCAAGCAGGTGAAGACAGATCTTTAAAATATTTCAGGCTCTGAAACTCATACAACTGTCACTCTGCTACAACCTGTTAGCCAAAGCAAGTCACAAAGTCAGGCCAGATTCATCAGGGTGGGAATATCCATTCTACTGCTTGATAGTGGGATCAGCTATATTAGGTTACAGAGCAGCATGAACGCAGGATGAGATGATTCATTAGAGGCCATTATTATAACAAGCTACGAGAACAGGAAATGTTAAAGAAAATCCATCTTTATTGTGTTAGGTAAAAAGTATACTTACTCTACCTATCCAAGGAATGATGTTAGTTTTACTTTTGAAAAAAAAAAAAAAAACTAGTGTTTTTGTTTTTGTTTTGTTTTTCTAGAGAGATATTTTTTGCTATGTGGCACATGAGTTCACCGGGAAAAGAGACAGAGAGACAGAAAGTGAGAAATCACCCCCCCTCGGGAGGATGGCCATACCACAACCCCTTCTCCTCTATTCTCCTGTTGGGATCTTGGGCATGCACGCATATGCGTCCAAAGTGAGTTTGAAGCCACTGGGTCCAGGAGGACACAAACCTCGGTTGACCATGTGAGAGTCCAGTGACGTAATCACTTTGCCATCTGCTGGCCCCCAGAATTTGACATGAGGCAACTTACAGAAGCATTATATTTGAAATTGCTCACTAATGTTTTTCAATTGTTAATAATAAAGTTCAATTGAGAAATTCAACTAAGTTGAGTTACTGAATGAAATTCAGTTGCTATTTTACTCTTATAATCCTGAACTTTCAAAGATTTATTTCTTATACTGTTGCCTTAAATTTTCTTTCTTAAAAGTCACATCTTAAAAAGAAAGTTCAGACATGAAATCTGGTATGAATAAATAAAATTAGCAACTCATTGTGCCATCTTGAAAAATAACTGACGCACAACTCAAGAAGGAATTTTAGTCATTTTCTGTAATTAAAAGTTTAAAGTCAAATTCAAAAGAGAAAAGTGACATTATACATACACACCTAATGCTACTGACCACTACCTCTTCTGCCACCTTTGAAGCATTACAAAGTGGCACCACCACTATCCAATTTGAGTAGTGGTGATTGCTGTGGCAGTAGACCACCCAGAAGCCCTTTAATGGCCCTTGCAGTATTACATACAAGAGTATGAGTAAGACATACATGTGTAGAACTACATTTTTATCTCTGTGAGGTTAAATAGTTTATACAAGGAAATTGTACTGTAGTATGATTTAAATAACTAAATAACCAGTTAAAAAGCGAAGAAAATTATATTATTTAATAAATGCTTAGTAAAATTATTAATTAAGTAAAACAGAATTTATAAAGCATGAGTGCTATACTGAGATTAAGGGTGAGGATGGATATAAGATTCTATTCTAGGGATATTAAAAGATTTATATTATTAGCAAATAGAATTTAATGATGT
Organism: Tupaia tana; assembly: GCA_026018925.1. NCBI lineage: Eukaryota > Metazoa > Chordata > Mammalia > Scandentia > Tupaiidae > Tupaia > Tupaia tana. The sequence continues at coordinate 41,036,893 of JAKSZU010000002.1, forward strand.
ATGAACAAGAATTATATACCATGATCAAGTGGGATTTATCCCAGGTACACAGGGCTGGTTCAGTATTCAAAAATCAATTAATATAATCCTTTACATTAACAGACTAAAAAAGAAAAATTGTATGATTATGTCAATAAATGTAGAAAAAGCGTTTGATAAACATCAACAACCACTGATGATAAACTCTTGCCTCAGACTAGCAATAGAGGAACACTTTCTCTACATAAAGAATATATATAAAAACCTACAGTTAACCTCCCATTCGATGGCGAGATTCCTATATCTTGCCCACTTAAGGTCAGGAACAAGGCAAAAATTTCCCCTCTCACAGGTTCATTCCAACATCTAGTACAGAGAGTACTAAATACTACATTAAGAAAAGGAAATAAAGGGTTGACAGGTGGCATGGTGAATAAAGGCGCTAGACTCCCACGTGGCTGACTACAGTTCTAGTCCTGGACCTGGGGTTTGCTTTCTCACTTTCCCTCTCACTTGCTCTCTCTTTCACTCTGTCCCTCTCTGATCAAATTAAAATAACCAACAAATAAATAAATAAAATAAAATAAAATAATTATTGTTTAAAAAAAGAAAAGGAAAGGAAATAAAAGGTCTACTGATTGGGAAAAAAGAAATAAAACTGTCCTTGTTTGTAAATAGCATGATTATCTATGTAGAAAACCTAAAAGAACTGACCAAAAAGTCCTCCTAGATTAAGAAATTATAGCAAGTTTATAGGCCACAATATTAATATCCAGGTAAGGTTGATTGCTTTCCTATCTACTAGCAATAACAAGTGGAATTTGAATTTTCAAACATAATAACATTTACATTAGCACCCAAAGAAGTAAAGTAGGTATAAATCCAAGAGCATATACACAATAGCCATGTGAGGAAAACCTTCATGATCAGAGCAATGAAGTTTAGAATCAGACTTCTTATTTTCCACTATGTAAATGTAAACAACTAATCATAGATATAAATAACAGAATGCAATTCTGAAAGCATTCCTATACTGACTGAATGAGCTGAAATGAAAAAATAAATGGAGCAATATTCCATGCTCATAGACAGGAAGGGTCAATAGTGTCAAGATGTCAGGTATGTGTGCATGTGTGCCCAAGATCCCAAGAGGAGAATGGAGGAGAAGGGATTCTGGCATAGTGATCCTCCTAGGGGCTGATTTCTCACTTTCTCTCTATGTCTCTTCAGTAAGGACATGTACCCTATAGCAAAAATATCTCTCTCTTAAAAAGAAAAAAAAAAGCATATATCATCAGGAAAATGCAAATCAAAGTAACAATGACTTACCAGTACCTTCCTAAAGAATAGCAAAAGTTCAGATCCCTAGCAACACCAAATGCTGGCAAAGATGTGGAGCAACAGCAAACTTACACACTACTAGTGGGAATGGAAAGTGGGACCACCACTTTGGAAGACAGTTTGGCAGCTCTTCACTAAACTAATAATATTGTTACTTCTTTTATCTAAAACTTATGCTCCTTATTGTTTACCCAAAAGAGGTGAAAACATGTCCACACAAAAACCTGCATACAAATGTATATAGCAGTTTTATTCATAGTTGCTAAATCTTTGAAGCAACCAGGATGACCTTCTCTAGGTGAATGGATAAATAAACTGGTATATCCAGACAGTGGACTATTATTCGTCATGAAAAGGAAATTAGCTACCAAACTGAGGAAAGACATAGAAAAAACATAAATGCCTCTTACTAAGTAAGCTAATCTAAAACGTCTATATACTGCATGATGTCATCTGTATGACATTGTGGAAAGGGCAAAACTATGGAGACAGTAAGGAGATCAGTGGTTGCTAGGATGTATGGGAATGAATAGGCAGAACACAGAGAATTGGGGGTAACTTAAATAATCTGTATGATTCTATAATCAAGGATACATGTGTTATGTATTTGTCCAGATCCACAGAGTAAATGATATCAAGAGTGACGCCTAATGCAAACTATGAACTTTGACTCACTGTAATGCGTCAATGCAAGTTGTCTGTTCTAACAAATGTGCCATTCTGGTTGAGAATGGTGATAACAGGAAAGTTATGCATGTGTAGACATAGGGAGTATAGGGAAAATCCCTGTACCTTTCTCTCAATTTTTCTGTGACCCTAAAACATTTCTTAAGAAATTAAACTTTTAGAAAAAGACCTATTTAACCAAAGAATATCCAAAAATTCAACACAAAATGGAAGCAATATTTTCTCTAAGTGCCAGATGTTGTCATTCTCTCATATATAAAAAGTTGGCAGCATACCGTAGAGTCTAACCTTTGGTATGTGAGACTAAACAAAGTGAAACTACAGCTAGATTGAAGCCAGGCAAGACAAAGAAGCCTTGAGCAGTTGGAGCCAGAGCAGGACACCAACTACGTGAGAGGTCTAGAGGGTAATGAAGAAGAGTTGGCAAAGATTAACTTCCATATTACACTAATTTGCCTAGAGTCAACTCTGTGTGCCCAAAGGATGTGACTTTCCCTATGTAAACTTGACATTCTCCCCAACCCTAAAGATCTAGAGCTGGGCTCCATCTCTATGACTCTAATGAATCCCAATCAGCCTTGCCACATAGGCCCATTAATGCCTTCCTCATCAGTAACAGCAAGTACAGAGCTTGATACTGATCCGTGGCTGGTTCGGTAGTCCCACAAATTAAGGCACTGAATCAGATTTCCTGGTCTCATTCACTTTGATTCTTCCATTCCAGCCCAGGTGGTCCCCCCGCTCCCTGCCCCTGAACACATCATGTTCATTCTCCTTACCATGTCTTTGATGAAAGTTTGCCTCTCTGGATCCAAATTCAGCCCTTCCTTTAAAGTTTAGATCAAGGGTTACCTGTTCTACAAAGCCTTCCCTGATCATTCTGAACTATGAAGATTTTCCTCCCCATTCTGAGATCAGTCAGGGCTTTCAATTGGAGTTTAGATCATTAACTCTTAAATTGCTTCATGACTGCTGGTTTTCCCTTCCATTATTGTCATTTCTGAGGTATAGAACAATGACTTAGATGTTTTCCATATGCCACCACACTTTACACTGGCCTATGTCCAAAGAAGCCATTTATTAAGCATTTATTGGTTGATAGAGTGACTCTTATCCTGTATCCTAGTTTCTATCAATTTCCTTTCAAAGAAACCTTCATGATCAGAGCAATGAAGTTTAGAATCAGACTTCTTATTTTCCACTATGTAAATGTAAACAACTAATCATAGATATAAATAACAGAATGCAATTCTGAAAGCATTCCTATACTGACTGAATAAATATTTATGATGCACATACCTATCTACGTGGTTCAAAGGGTTAATGCTCAATGAGGGGTTTTTATAGCTCATTAATTGTTATATTGCAACCTTTTATCTAAATTGTTAGTGGCCTGCTTAGTCGATTGAAACATATTGCTTTGATATTAAAGCTGCAATCTAGGCTTTTATTTCTCATGTATGTTCTATTCAGAAATGCACGTCCTTCTGCACAGGGCAGCAAGAATCACTTTGGAGATCTTTACAACTCATTATGCCACATGCTTCAGAACAGGGACAACAAATTGCAGTACAATCACTAACATTCATAAGAAACTTTGCAATAAACCATACTAGTCAGACAGACATACTGTTGGGAATCGAAGTTCAATGTTTTTTTGGTAATAGACCTGACTTTGATTTTTGGATTGAGCATCACACCCACACTTCGAAATATTGTTGATTTTTAAAGAAAGAACTGCTGGTGAAAAGGAGACAGAGAAGGAGATTAATTAGTATCGCCAGATTTTTGTTGATGGAGGTTAAGTCATGTTTCAGTAAACTATCTTCTGTCTGAAGAAGAAACGCATGGCATTTTGTATTAGAAACTAAATCATGAGCTAATGAGCATTACAGCGAGATTACTCACTAGTTTAGAAGGTAGAGGTGTTTTTTTTCCCAATTATGTAATAGAAATTACAAATGGATTCATTTAACAACTTACAAAATATGCATTGTCTCCTTACCTTTAGAAATGCTACTCACTCAAATGCTCTCACTTTCTATTGCTACCCACAATTTGGGTCATTAAGAAAATTTGGACCACATGAAGACAGCACATTAATCTGACCGGTTTACAGTTAATTATCATGATGTTATCTGCTAAGACTCTTGCAGCTAATCTAATACGATCAAGTAGGTCAGAAAACAAACACTTGTCGAATCACTAATCTTGTAAGTACAAAACTTCTAACTTTCCCTGCAAATTCAAATTCTTTAATGACAATCTGTAAGAGGACAAACCTTAAGAAGAAAACATATTTCATTGCTCATTAGGCCTGCTGCCTAATTTTTTAAAAAACCTATCCTAATTTCCTTCAAATCTTGGAAAATAATCTAGTCCAATTTAGCAAGTGAATTGACAGGCACATAAACACTGAGTTTCAAACAAGGCTTGGGGAACAGACGAGAATAAGATAGGATTTCAAAGCAAAAAGCCGGAGACGAAATAAGGGGACATAAAACAATGAATTCTTCCCGATTTTAAAGAATAACTTCTCTAGAGCATTTTTGTATCCCCTGAACAGAAGAGAGTAATGGTCTAAGGAAAACAGGGGCAGAGGACTGCCACAGCAGGAGTAATGGCTTAAGCCCAAATAAAGATTTCAGTTCAGGAATAGTCAAAGTAAGGATAAATTCTAGCATCATTTCTGTGGCAAATGGTTCTTTTTTTCTTCATATATTCTTATATGTAGCAGTGCCAAGATTTCTGACTTCGGATGTGGTATTATCAGGAAACCTCCTCAGGGAGTGCTAATCCACCCCCTTCTTCCCTCGGGAATGCGCACAGCCCACAGTGAAAACCAGGACTCTGTGTACATATTTGACCCTCGTGGGGTCAGAAAGAAGGTTTGTTTCTCTCATTGACATCTTTCCTGATTTGAGGTTCCTTCAAAGTCCACAAGTGCTTTTGAAGCAAGACTATCACATTTCTTTGCTCATGTTTTACTTTCTTCCCAGGGACATTGGTAATAAAAGTCATAGAGGGGAAAAATATGATATGTAAAGAAATAATTTAAAGTAGTGTTGATGCCTCAGTGTATGTGGTTACTGGATATGAATTAAAAAATAAATAAATAAACAGAGCACTGTGCCGTTTAATAAGAACACATCAGGAGCCCAGTCCTGATGTAACCTATGCCATTCTGAAACAAGCCAATAAATAAAAAGGCAATGGCATTTTTAACCACATATGCTAACTAAGTCATCTAATAATGATGACATGATTCTTGCCATGCAAGGGTATCATCTACTCATTATGATTCAAGTTATGGTCGATGACATTGATATAACTTAGAGGAGTAGAAGAGAGAGGGAATATTTCATAGTAAATAGACCAAGAATGATTCCCCTTGGAATAGTAAAGGTACAAATTGCTTTAGTTTTCATTTCTATGACGCTAAATTTGTATTTCATGTGAGGGTCTATAATTGATGACTGCTTACTTGTCCGGGAGGAAAGGGATAAAAAAAAAAAAAGATTATGATTGTCAAGGTTGTTTGTATTAGTGGTTCAAATGGCAAGCAGCATCCTGAAGTCTCTGTAAACAGCACACAAATATTTTTCTCTTTTTAAGGAAAACAAGAAAATATTGGGCAAAGAATTGCAAACCAAACTACCCTGTATCATTCGGCTGACATGGTTCTCAGTTTTTTCCTGGAATAATCACTGTATCAACTAACAGCAAAACAAATTCCAGTGTATCCATCCAGGATTAGTCCTAGATTTTCTCAAGAGCTTTATGAGGATTGAGGATTTTTTTTCTTTGCTTAGAATTCAAAACACCTGCAATTGTTCTACATTTTGATATTCTCTTTTTTAAAAAAGCTTTAAGTTGGCTAACAAAAGCTTCTTGCTGTTGCTATATTTAGTCAATAATTTAAAATTCATAATAATTACTTCCATATGTCAAATTCTCTTCTTCCCCAAATTCCCACTTGCCTCTCATTATCTTAGATAGTCCTATTTCTAAATTTCTCTTGTTGTGTTATAGATACTATTATGTCCTACTTCTGAGAACAATTCATTATCATTCTGTGTACTGAAGTATTCGTTTATACAAGAAAAGGAGCAATCACATTTAATTAAGAAAAATAAAAAGCTATTGTTTTAGTGGGTATTTACTTTGGTCCCTAACTATATAAGAGGTATGTGAGTGTGTGTGTGTATATGAACTAAAAACCTGACAAATCCTCTCATATTCTAAAGTTCAGTAGGTTCATTTATCATGTCATTGGAGTACTGTCATTTTATAAAGTTATTTTGAAAATAATCTCATAGACTCCATAGTGATTCTTTATATTATTTGAAAACTACCCATTACAATTGTGTATGTTAAGAATGAAAGGAAGGATAAAAGAAGGAAGAAAGGAAGTTTCTCCTTTTCTTTTCTTTCAAATTTCTGGTCCACAATGGACTACCACTTTTTTAAAACACAATAAAAATGAATGTTAAAGTCACGTCAAATTGTTAGGAAATTTTCTAAATCCTTACTCTCAATGTCTGTTTCATCTTGTCACAGACCAGTACCCAACAGTAGCAATGCTTTAGAGAATGGTGCTTGAGGAACCTTCTAAGTGCTCCTCAAATGGAAGACAAATATTCTGTTTTGAGAAAACTGGATTAAATATTATAGAAATACTCAATTTTTTATGAAAGCAGATAAATAATACTAATCTTTTTCTTTCTGCAATGCAAGGATAGGTGTTAAGTTAAAAGATAACTTTTGTCTGGGGTGATGTTAACAAAAATTAAGGTGAATGAAATTAGAGGAGCTGAAAGATAAAGAGATGATAACATTAGGGAGCACAAAAGACTTTAGCAACAATCTAAAGGAGCAGGGCACAGGACACAAGGGGAGTTTTGCTTTGAATCACAGGATTTATTGACCCCAGTCACTTATAGGGAAGCGTTATGTGGATAGTCAATAATATTTCTAGCAAAACCGTTTTTTTTTTTTTTTTTTTTTGGAGAGGTTTTTGCTATAGGGCGAGTGGGCTCCACAGAAAGACAAAGAGAGACAGAGAGAAACAGAAAGCGAGAAATCACCCCCAAGGGGTGATAGCCATACCACAATCCCTTCTCTTCCATTCTCCTCAAGGATCTTGGGCACGCACACGCACACACCCAGCATGAGTTTAAGCCACGGGGTCTGGGACTAGAACCATGGTCGACTACATGGGAGTCCAGTGACGTAGCCATTATGCCATCTGCTGGTCCCTCTAGCAGAACTTTTAAAAGTTATGTTTAATATTAACTAATTTTAATACCTGTATAAATTGGACTGCAATTGACTGTTGGTGACGAAAAACCCAATCAAGTAGCTTAAACAAAATAGAAGCTTTTTTTCATATAGAAATCATTCTGTTAAAAGAGTTGCTAGTATTAGTTCAGAGGTACAAGGATATCTATGCTGAGGCATCTGAATTTCCCATTCACTTTTTCATGGGCCCATAATGATTGCGACACCTCCAGCTATTGTATCTGCATACCAGCTAAGGAAAAGAAGGAAGGAGAAAAAAAAAGGTACTGGCAGCTTTATTAACAAAGCGATCAATTTTTCCTCTAGTCACATTAGACATAATAAGTCAAAAGGAGCCACAGAGAAGGCTTCGGAAGATAGGTTTCGGCCTGAACCAAATCAAGGCTCCATTAGCAAAAACGAAAGAAAAAAGAGAATCAGGTAGACAATTAACAATGTCTACCAGATGTTCCAATTCTGACCTAACTCAAGGGAAAGATAAGCTATAAATTTTTAGCATTGATTTCTGTTTTTAGAAACTCTACTAGATGCTTTTGCTTCACGATCATACTCTCAATAACCCTGATCCCATTTAATATCTGGAAACACTGAGTTTCCTAGAGTTTAAATGATGGTCACAGCATTTAACTGGTATACCTATACTGTACATGGTAGAGCTGGTGTTCACACCCTACACTTTCTCCATTGTAAGTATCAGGGTTAATCTGTTCTTGTACAAGCAGAATTCAGGACCAACTGGCAGAACTTCCTTTGGTTTAATAAGTGATTATGAGCAGTTCATTTATTCTGAGCTTTTTAATCTATAGAAACAAAAATATATTAAAAATCATGTACTGAGATGTATATCATGCTGGGTAAAGCCTCTTTACAATCTAAATGACGTATAGCAATTGAATGTATAAATAATAATAATAATAAATTTAAGAAAAAAAATTTTTAAGAACATTTTCTTGGGTTGTAGAATTTTAGATTGAAAGATGCCCCCCTTTTAACCTTAAAGATGCCAAATGTCATAGTCTTCTTGCTTTCATAGTTTCTTTCAAAAATTCATTAGTCCTTTTGTTATTCCTGAAAGCAATAGTGTCCTTTTTCTTTGGTTTCTTTGAAAAGCTGCAATTTGCTTCTCAAGTCCCATGTTTGTCCATATTATAGTTGTTTTGAAGTCTCTGTCTGCTACTTACAAAACCTAAATTATCTGTTTGTATCTAGTTATATATTCCTAATTAAAGACACTTTCCTGCTTCAAAAAAATAAAAGAATTATGTGACGCTTAATGCACATTTTAGGTTAAATAAGTAAGTTCACTAGAGATATAATTACGCATAGACACGAAAGTAATTATTAAAATCTGATATGTCACCATACAATAGGAAAAATGAATACAAACAAATCTTACTTGAAACTGCTTAGATCTATGTAAGTACATAAATCCACCTTTCAGCTGTTTTAGATCTTGGTTTGCTCCTTGTCTCTTCACAGGGACACAGAACATGTACAATTCCCTCATCTGGAAAGGAAGAAGAATCTGAAGCACTTTTCTCACATGTATTGCAAGTGACTTACAAATGGCTACTCGGCCTTCTTTGGTCTCCAGCCACTAATGCAGCCACCAGGAAGAGTTTGCTTGAGCTACATAATAGACACACTCTGCTATGATTAACTTCATGTGTCAAATTTCTCCCTAATTCTCGGTTCAGTATTATTCCAGATGCTTCTGCAAAGTTATTTTTTTATGAGATTAATATTTAAATCAAGGGACCAGCAAGTGGCATGGTGGTTAAGGTGCCAGACACCTACATGGCCAACCGCAGTTTGAATCCCAGAGCTGGCAGTTTGCTTTCTCACTTTCTTTCTCTCTCTCTCTCTCTGGTGAGTGCACATATTCTATAGCAAATTAAAAATAATGATTTCATTAATTTTCTTAAAATTATAAATAAATAAAATAAAATTATTTAAATCAGTAGACTTGGAGTAGGACAGATTATTCCCTGTGATGTGGGTGGGTAAGCCTCATCCAATCAGTTTAAAGCCTTAATAGAAAAAAGGCTGACCTCCAGAGGAAGAGGGAATTCTGCCAGCAGACTGCCTTTGGACTCCAGCTCTTCCCAGGGTTTCTAGTCTGCTGGCTTCTCCTGCAAATCTTGCATTTTCCAGCCTCCACCATCATGTGAGCCAAATCCTTAACATTAATCAATCTCTCTATAGATAGATAAATATAGATAGAGAATAGATATGGATTATATATACACATATATACATACATACATATATAATATATTGTATATAGATATATTTGTTCTGTTTCTTTGAAGAATTCTAATACATACTTCAGTGTTCCACTTTCCTGTCTCTCTGACTTTATTTCCTTCTCTTTCCTTATTTTACCTCTAATTTCCTTCACTCAGATACATTGCACATTGCACTATATGGTCTATTTTTCCACAGGGTAGAAGGATATTTATATCTCCATGGAAAAGGATTAACCTACAACCAGAAATATCACTCCATGCATTTCCCTGAAACCTAGGATAAACACATTCGTATACACACACACACACACACACACGCGCGCACACACAGGCACATGCACACAATTTATCTTTGTTTTTATTACTTTCTACCTCATGTCCTGGTAACAGAGCAGGTAGGGAGGTTTTTCTCCCATAAATAATAGACCACAGCAAGGATCAAACTTATCTTCTGCATATCAACAGAAATGCCGCCGAAAGATTCTTATCCCATTACCACTCAGTGTTGAGTTTTTATCAAAAGACTTGTGATTTACACAGTAATTTATTTTCTTGTATTAGGAAAAAAATTAAAAAATAAAAAACAGGGGAAATGACCTTTGGTCTCCATCTGACATACAGAATCTAGAAAGATGGGTTAGAGTGCATGCCCCTCTGGCTTTGCCACAGAAAACGAGCTGCTTCGTTTGGCTGTCGCCTGCTCAATTCAACACCTGCTCCCAAGCAATGCTGTGCACACCGAATGACTTCTTGCTCACATTCTTTAGCACTCCAGACCTTTCCTGCCCTGAAGCAGCTCACAAGAGCTCACCTTCTTCTCAAAATCCATTGAAATAAAGATTGCCTAACCAAAGAACCACACTTTTAAAAAATATGTATTACCAGTATCTGAAAACCCGCTATCAAGTGCTTAGAGAAATAACACTGTCTTTGTACTTACCAAGCTTGAAGTCTCAGAGGTTGTATTAAACATTCCGGTTAAGGGAAAATGTACATACATGTGCACATATATGTGTAAGAACATGTGCCCAACCCTGGGATGGTCTACAGTATTATTTGTCTGCATTTCTTTGTGCAGTAGCATGTCCTAAAGCAAAAGCATGACTGGCTTTTTGGAGATGTCAAAAGTAATAAGCATGTAAAATAGGAACAGTGACTTAGTCAAAGTTTTTCACAAGGCAATTAAAGAATTTCTTAGCCCATGCGTTAACCACTGGAATGATTTTATTCTACTATTTATTTTACAAATAAATATTGAGCATCTCTATACCAGGCACCGTGATGAGATTCTCAGAAAACAGAAAAAATTAATGTATTCTCTATCTAAAAGTTACTTATAATCCAGGGCAAAAAAAAAAAAAAGTGAGTGCTCCATTTTATTTCTCCAACTGAAGTTCTATCACAGGATCATCTTTCATATATCCACATCACTGGGAACTGTAGTGTGAAGAGTTGGTCACTGACAGTGACAAAGTAAATTGTACAGGTGCTAGGAGCATTGTGAGGCATTCTTTTCTTTGGATCTTTTTTGTTTGTTTGTTTTTAAATATAGCTTCTTCTGCACAATTTTAAGATTTTGTAATGGACTGTACAAGTGTTGGTATCAGTTGAAGAAGTAAAAGAGAAAAAAAATCTCAACGAAATCATAAAAAGATATTAGGAAACTCCTCGATTAAAATGCCTTCTGGGGCAGTTTGTGGTTGATGGTCAAGATGGCTAGATCCCTCATGGCTGACCAGACAGCTTGCATCCTGGACCAGGAAACTTGAGAACCACACCAGGTGCATGTGCATGTGTGCCTAAACTACTGAAAGGAGAGAGAAATGGGGGAGAAGGGATTGGGGCATGACCATGCTTTCTCACTTACATCTCTCTCTTTTTAGAAAATACACACAGTCTCTGGTAATTTTTTTTTTCTTAAATGGCCTTCTGCCTAATTGAGCCATTCATTCATGAATTACATAATTACCTACCATATGAAAACCACTTTGTGGTTGGAGATGCAGATGGAACACAAAAGAAATAAGACACAAATCTTTTCTTCAAGTAACGTGTTTTCTAGTAGAGGAGCTTACACCAGTATTTTTTATGCACAGAAAATTTTCAATTCTTTATCTTTTTAACTTTCCACTTTGGTATATTATAATACAGCTTGACATATTGACAACACAGATGACATTGCAGAGCTCAGGTAAGGAATGTCCACTATGAGGCCATCCTATAATGAGAAGCCCGTTGTCAAAGTTGAATGGGACACAACTGGAACATTCCAATTATTCAGCCGCTCTCCACCCAGTAATTTATGAGATCCTATTTCTGAATTTGATGTTTTACAAGGTGTTTTGTTTTCTGTAAGGTATAATAGGGTTTTTTTTTTTTTTGGGGGGGGGGGTTGTTTGTTTGGGTTTTTTCGGGAGAGATTTTTGCTATAGGGTGCATGCGCTCTCCAGAAAGACAGAGAGACAGAAAGTGAAAAATCACCCGCCCGCCAGGGGAGATGGCAACTCCACAATCCTTTCTCCTCCATTCTCCTCTTGGGATCTTGGGCACGCATGCACATGCATCCAGCATGAGTTTAAGCCACCGGGTCCAAGACTCAAACCACAATCGACTATATGGGAGTCCAGCAATATAGTCATACATCATCTGCTGGTTCCAAGATATAATAGTTTTTATGTTACATCGTCACAGGTATGGGACATGAGCACACACATGGAATTCTATCATACACTCAAACAACATTTTAAACCACAATATCTAGCTGGTTCAAAGGCAAGAGTTTGATTTCTAGAGATGATACCACCATGAACTTTCTTTCATGAGGCACAGTATTAGAGATATATGGACTGGCAAAGTTCTGATCACCTTCACGCATTTTATTCATTGTTCAACTGTGAGCTGCATCATATGCATTGTTCAACTGCAGCACTGGCTCTGGGCTCAGGCTAGCCATGCAGGGCTGCCTTTCAATTAACTACCTTTTCTTTCAAATCTCCAAGGAAGAGATTTACAACTTCCCTAGGTATTTGTGACTCCACCTGGCAACTCTTGTAGATGAAGCTAATTCTGGCAAAATGTGAAAAGTATCTTTACTTCCTCTCATTCCTCTTTCCCACATGTTCCCCAGTCCTTCATACTTTTATTTTGAAATTGGACCTCTCGAAGCTCTATCTTGTAACATGCTTAAGATCTTGTATACCGGAAATATTTCCATTTGCATAAGGCAAGCTGAACTATCAGAAGGCCTCCATAAGATACAGAAATAAATCTCTAATAGTGGAACTATATAACACTGGAAAATATTTTGAAGGCATTTCCTCCATGTCCCTCAAGCTACAACATGTCAACGGTTGTGTATTACACCTATGCCATCTGTACAAGATTTTTCTAGGACAGTCATAATCCAAAATATTCCATCCATCTGTCAGATCATGTGTCAGACCATGTGTTTCAATTTCTAGTTCAGAAAATATGGCCCGGCACTTACATCAGTCCTGTTTACAGTCACTTCTAACCTAAATGTTGGTTAGGGTTGGGGTTGGGGTGCTTGTTGTTTGTCGTCTTATAAATGGACCTGAAGAAATCTGTTTACTACCAACTCAGAAGGATCTCATCTATATCATCTTATACTAAAAGCTGGTATTCATTTTCTCCTTCTGCCTTTTTTCTCTGGCTAAATGACCTTTGTTCACTTGGACTTTCATATTAAGCCAGCAGTCTCCATCATTGAGAAGCGTTTAATAACTATCTCTTACATAAGTAAAATTCAATTTTCTCTCCCTTGCCCTCTCTCTTTCCCCACCTCTAAGAGTAGAGGCTCTAACCGAGCTTCAGAATGTCATAGAATCTACAAAGATGAATAATGGGGAAAATTTCAGTGAGAGAAAAAGGACGTCAGGAGCCCTCCCTTTCATGTGTCACCAATATCAGAATTCACCACAAGGATGATGCTTCTGCAAGAGTGAGGGCTTTGCGTCTGGGACAACAGCTATGGCCATTGCTACCACATTCCATTCAGAATCACGAAAGCTGATCCCAGCTTGAGCGATAACTAGGTGAGCATGAACAATGTGCTTGAGACTTCAATGACCTGTGATAGTTATCATATGTCCACACTGGACTGCGCTTCCCTGGAAACACTGAACTCCATTGCCTGGGAGGTGTACAGAGATTATGAGCTCCACCACTCCTAAGCCTTAGGTGTCCAGTGAGTTCTGTGCATGTATCCAGAAGACATGGGGGAGTGAACGGACATATCAGCACTACCTATATTAATCATTTCTGGAATTTATAAAATATTTTAGCTAAGTGAACATGTTTAGTGATGTCAAAAGTAATTCAACATAAATGTGTTCATTTGTTAATTAAAACATATCATATCTTTCTTTGAATACCTACAAAATGCCAATACTGTTTTTCCTATTGAGATAATGTGGCAATCAAGGTAGATGAAGTCCTTGCTTTCATATCATTCACAACCTAATACAAGAGAGCACATTTTAAATCTAAGCAAAGAAATTAGATTACATAAGGCAGTAAAAAGAGAGAATTTGAAAAGGGGAAGGGGCCTGGGAATTCCATCCTGGGCTGCCTCTTAGTTCTCTTTTTTTCTCTTTCCCCCAGTGATGCTGTCAGATAAAACAAGAGCCAGGATAAAGCCGAGGACCTCCTCTGCATTTAGAACAACGAAGAGCTTCTATAGCCAGCTCTGCTCAGGATCTCTGGATAAAGAGCCCCTTAACCTTCTTCCTGAGTCTTCTCCTCTCTCCCAGAAGAGCCAAGCTCAGGAGAAGGAACCAAAAACAATGGAGTCCTAACAGTCCACATGCAGTCAGCCAGTGGTCAGGGTAGGAGCAGAGGACGTGGCTCCTAGTCATTTGTTAGTTTCTTACTTCTCTGAGAAAGCGATGTAAGTGATAGACCTTTGCCCCAAAGGGTGGTAGTGGGGAACCCATGTGCTTGCAAAGAAGTAGCAATTAGGAACTTCTGCTACCATGAGGTGGGGAGTCAAGATGCATGTGTATTATCTGATGGGCCTGTCTTCAGGGAGTCCTCCTCCTCCCACCCACACCTGAGAAGGGTACTGACTATTTATTGAGGGGCCTGAATCACAGTGAGCACTACTTGAAAATTTAAAAAAAGTATTCGTAAAAATAGAAATTACAAAAAAAAAAAAAAGGCCTCTTACAGTCCATGTCACATCCCTTCATTATCAAGACGCACTTGGTGAAGGTCCACCAGGACTGGCTCTGTGCGGGTAAGCGGTTAGTGCCGCGGTTAAGTGCTGTGCACAGGTAACCAGATCCCATATGGCTGACTGGGGTTTGACCAGCATTGAGTAGGGAGCTACACATGTGCTCAGGGGCCTAACAGGAAGGAGAACTGGAAGAAGGGGAATTGGAGGAAGGAACTGGAGGAAGGAGGATTGCAGTGTTGGACCACACCCCGTTAGAGTGTGGTTTCTCTTTCTCTCGCTCTCTTTCTCTTCCATGCACGTGCTTGCATACACACATCCTATGGCATAAAAAAAAATGTTACAAAGACAGACAGAAATGTAAAAGTTATTAACTCAGAAGCGCTGAGCCAAAGTAAAGCAGAGTAACCATGAAAATATAAGAAAGAAAATAAAGATGAATATTTTACAATCCTGGGATCTTGCTAAGCATGATACCATAGACAGATACCATTACTAACAGCATTAATAATGGAGATTCACATTTTCATAATGACAATTATAATAATTGCAAATAATAATTGCAGATCCAGTGCTATTCCTCACTCCCAGCAGCACAGTTCACGTGACAACACAGATAAGGAACATAATTTAAGGGAAGGGGAGCCTAAATCACCTTAATTCTGAGGCAGCCTCCTTATCCATCTAGCTAATTCCCTTGCTTTCAAGTTCTCTAGCCCCCAGAATTGAGACAACCAATTTCTATTGTTTGAAACCAGCCAGTTTATGGCACTTCGTTATGGCAACCCAAGAGAACTCAGTCTCCCCTCAAACTCTAACATTTATGAAGCTGAGAACTTCTTTCTGTTTTTCCACTTCTGCTTTCCTCTGTCATAGCACAGCCTGGTACATAGAAGGCATTTAATAAATATTTGAAAATGAGTAAAATAAATAAAACAATAAATGAATTACACCATCTTTGATGTTATATGTAATCAGTGTGAAATAAAGCAACAAATTCATTGGAGAAGATCAAAATGTTATCGATACCTTCGTTTTCATCAAGAGAAAGGAACACTCGGAATTGTGGTGAGGGTTAGGTAAATGAGCATTCACATCTGTTCTGGGAAGGTAAACCGGTACACCCTGTCTGGAGGCTATGATGTGCACTGCACACCTTTAAAAAGTTCGTACACTTTGGGGACTAGCAGGTGGCACAGTGGTTAAGGTGCTGGATTCCCACATGGCCAACCACAATTCCAGTCTTGAATCCAGCAGCTTGAAAAATCACACTGGATACGTGTACACTCATGCCCAAAATCCAGAGAGGAGAATAGAGGAGACGGAATTGCAGTGTGACCATACTCCCTGGCGGGTCATTTCTCACTTTCCTTCTCTCTTTCTCTCTCTCTGATGAATGCATGTGCCCTTTGGCAAAAATATTAATAGAAAAAAATAGTTCCTACATTTTGACGCAGAAATTACACTTCTAGGAGTTATCAAAAGGAAAAATGCTACAAAAACATGAGAAGTATGTACCAGGTTTCTATTGGAGCTGTGTTGGTGTAAGAGCAAAGATTTTTCAAAATCAGAAGCAACCCAAATACCTACCAATGTTAGATAGCTTGAGTCAATTACAGTTCTTCCACCTAATGGAATCTATGAAGCCACCAAAAGTTGATTAAGATCTGCATTTGTAAATATGGAAAACATAAATGATTTTGCTTCAAAAAGTTGAATTTTGGGGTCCAGAAGTTGGCGTAATGGTTATGTTGCTGAACTCCCATGTAGTCGACTGCGGTTCAAGTCCTGGACCCAATGGCTTAAACTCACGCTGGGTGCATGTGCGTGTGTGTCCAAGATCCCGAGAGGAGAATGGAGGAG
This sequence comes from Tupaia tana, assembly GCA_026018925.1. Taxonomy (NCBI): domain Eukaryota; kingdom Metazoa; phylum Chordata; class Mammalia; order Scandentia; family Tupaiidae; genus Tupaia; species Tupaia tana. Next base: position 41,053,507 of record JAKSZU010000002.1, read on the forward strand.
AAGGGATTGTGGTGTGGCCTCCCCCCCGGGGGGGTGATTTCTCGCTTTCTGTCTCTTTGTCTCTCTCTGTCTTTCTGGGTAGCGCACGTGCCCTATAGCAAAACCTCTCTTAAAAAAAAAAGTTGACTTTTATAACAAATGAATATATGTTATCAACATGAAATTAAATCCAAAATTACTAATGCAAAATTAAGCAGCAGGCATCCTACTAGGAGTGTCAAATTCTCCTGCAAAATTACTAAAAGTAGCTTCTTTTAGGTAATGAAATCAGAAATTATTTCTAATTCATCCTTTATCTATCTATCTATCTATATATATATATATATATGTGAATATATTTGATTATATGACAGATAAATTTATATCATTTATCCTCCATCATTTTTTTCTGTGTATTCTAAAAGCTTTCAGTAAGCCTGTATAAAAGAATACTATAAAACCACTTCTAGATAGGTAAGTAACAGGACAGCGTGATGCATTAAGTGTCAAGTGAATGATGCAGCTCATGAGGTGCAGGCGTTGTCCTCTGTGCTCCTCGGATTCCAGGGTTAACTCTGCCAAACAGTTTGTGCATGTTCATGATTCAGACTGTTATCCTCATTCCACTAAAAGCGGCTCAAAAGCAAAGATCTGGGCCCAGTGTCTTGCTGGGGGGTTTAAAACTCCTTAGACAAGCTGCGGAGAAAACCAGAGAGAAATGGACCGCCCCACCCAGAGACAGTGGCTCATATACTACACAGCTCCCAAGAGGGAGAAAACTTGGATGCATGCTCCTCCAATCCAGAAAGCCAAGGCTAAGAATGGGAATCAGGCCAAGAGAAGATAAAACAAACAAACAAACAAACAACAACAACCAAAAAACCCCTCATTCTCCAAAGTTTTATTGCTAGTATTACTGCCAATTTGTCATTATGTACTTTTCAGGTCCCTAGTTGGTCTTGTTCATATTAAAAGGTCAGAGACTATTCTTACTGCTTCACTAATGCAGAATTGAACAAATGGACGCTGTTGAACTGTCAAAAGCCTACCAACCCCACAGGCTTCTTTTTCACACGTGTATCTTTGTTATCCTGGGCACGTTCTGCCAGTCCTCAAAGGAGCTGTGACGTCACTGCAGCTGAGAGTAGCCAGAGGTCCTGGTGGCGGATTCCAGAGCGGGCCAGAATTTAGCTAGGACAGCAGGAGAATTTGGCACTCCTAATATGATGCCTGCTGCTTTTCTGGTCCCCCATTTCCTCTCAATACTTCGTTCTGTGCTAAAGGGGAATCATTTTCTCCTCATACTCTCTGAGACTGGAAATGATACAACTGTGAACTAAACACTGTCAAAGGGGCTTTCCGTTATGCCTAAACTAATACAAAGCGAGAGAAACAGCTTAATGTGTGGAACTTCTTCAACAGAGGGGTGCAAAAAGACTGCCTCAGGTGTAGAACAATCTGAGAGGAGTTACCTAAAACAGATTTTCCTTTCCTAAGGAAAGGGATGGTCTGTTCTTGGGCTTTGCTTTTTATCTTTTATCCACAAATATGCTCAATATAGATAGTGTCTGGTACGTAGGTGCTCCATAAACATTTGCAACGTAGAACTGAAACTCACTTCTGAAATTGTTCTCTTTCATTTGATATACCTTGCACATCACACGAAATTAAAAACAAATTGAATTGATGTTACAGAAGAAACATTACCCTTCAACACACAAAACTAGAGACAGAGTGCTAATCCCTGGCTCGCTCCTGGTTCTTCCTGAGCATAGCTGCCATAACACGTGCCCACTCCTGTCTCCCTCACACTGTCTGCTCCAGCCCCGGAAGCAACCATGCTGCTCCTGGCCACTAAACACATAAGGGCTTTGATCTCTTGGTCCATTCTATAAATCAAGCTATCCTCAACTCGGTCTCCAATTTTCAATTTCATCAGAACCCATTGAGCCATAGGAGGCTGTTCTGTGCATGTGAACATTAGGCTTGGCAAAGCTGACGTGGACTGGTATGTGACTGTCAAATACACCTGAAATGCTCTGATGACTTTTCTTATTTTTAATATCAGATTTTCGGAGTAAGCTATTTAGGATTCATCTCCCTATTTATGCCATAAACAGTTTCATCCCTGACACCTTTCCAGAGGATGGTTCTATGCAGTGCCCTTTTAGCAGAAGGCCCTGCAGCCTAAGCAATTTTGGTCGTAATATCAACTGCACTGATTAAATTAAAAGGACACCTGTGAGGTGTTCTGAGTTTTTTTTTTTTTTCCCCTTCCTTTGTTTCTTATGAAATGCTCCAATAAATAGGCTAAATTATCTGTGTCTGGGAGAGAAGGTAATGCCGTCTCATTGGCTTTGTCCTCTATTAGACTACTTTAATGGGAACCAACTTACATTCCATATAGTGTCCTTCATACAATTAACAATCTCACAGCATCAAAATTCTTCTTACAATTAACCAATAGCTATTACTTCCCCCAAAAAGTCACCCCAATTTGCTTACATGCCCTGTGCACTCCTACCCTCCTTCTTAGACCACATCTAAATCAATACCAGAGAGCATAAAAGGTTATGTTCCAATGCATTAGGTTATTTATTGGTGGCTCTTTCTGGCAACTTCCTGTAGCTTGCTAGAGTGCAGGCCCAAACTCGGCCAATTACCGCAGGTGAAACAGACCAGTGCTCCTAAGGAAAATTTGATAAGCTTGGTTTCTCCTTTCTATTACCTTTTGGTTAGAATTTCACAGGGCTTAAATCAAGAAGCATCTCTTAGGGGGTTCAGTGCTGTTCTTCCTTTATGAGCACAGAGGAAAGGGCAGGGAAATGGCACTCTAATCAAATTCAGGCTTCTTGCAATTGACGATCAGTGGGTTTTCACATTTGGGTCTGAACTGTTTGTTCAGCTTCAGTGTCAGACCAGTAGATAACGGCAGCCAATAAAGCGTAAAAGCATGTGTCCTGTAACGCTGCTTTGACTTGTTCTCCAGAGGACCCTGGAGAATCACTGAGAATAATGTAATTAGTCAGAATGTGCCATTGTACAGGAAGGATAAAAGGAAAGAAGACAAGTTTATTTCTGCATATAAGTATCTTAAGTACAGCTTAATCCAGCGGTCCAGTGGACCATTGAAAACCCTTTCACTCCCAAATCAGGAGCAATGGAGTCAAGAATTAGGGTCAATTGAGAGGTGGAAAAATGGAAAAGTTTTGTATGGCTTCACCATGTATTTGAGTAAACACTGCATCTCTGCCAAAACATGTTCATCTGTGGTCTCCCAGAAGTTTTTTTTATTAACGTCAACATAGTATGCAAAAAAATACATTTGATTTTAAAGTCAGGGAGTGCACTCTTAGGAGAGAAGAACTTGCCTAAGAGAGAATAGAAGAGAGAAAGTAAAAATGTGTTGTTATCATTACTAATAACAATGTAGTAATAATAATACTGGCTACTATGTGCTGAGGAATTAAAATATGTTAAGAGCTCAGACTTTGCACACACGTTCCATGTAATTCTAACAGCAACCAGATGAGGCATGTTCGTTTGCTACACCCATTTACAGATAAAAACATTGAAGCTGAACAAGGTAACTAACTTGCTCAGATCCCAGCGCTGGCAATATCAGGAAATTACACAACAGCCACACAATGAATTGCTACCTCTTATTTGTTCCATTGCATTGTCATTCAAAGGGAGTTCTCAGAAATGAACCTCTGGTTGTGAAAAATGTTTCTTCACATAGAATCATATATAGCAATTCTTTTAGTAAAAATATTGGCCTGGACAAAAGTGAAGATGAGCTTAATCCAAAGGTTTTTCTGTCAAGCTACCCTAGGAGAAGTTACCCTCAACACTCACTCTGTATTACTGTGACTACGATATTTGTCCCATGATTCCCACTTCTGACACCCTTATCTTTTCTCTACTTCTGCCTCTTAGAAAAATTACTGCTGTCAACTTTACATACATGTTGAGATTCACCATTAAATGGTGGGGATGACGTTTGGTAGCAATTGCATTTTCCTCCTCAACCACACTCTCCCAAGATTTCTCTTGACCTCTCCATGAATTTCCCTCATCCTCATCTCCTTTTATTATCTTCTCTGCCACACTCTGTTCCTGCTTTCTCTCATTTTTCTCTTCTGAAATCATAGCCCCAAGAGAGTGAATATGTGATGCCTTTATTAAGTCCATTTTTATTATACCCATTCTCTTGTGATCATCCCAGGTTCTTTCTTTGGTTTTTAAAATTACAGTTTTGAGGGTCAGCAAGTGAAGTGCTAGTGGTTGAGTTGCTGGACTCCCACATGACTGATTATGGTTCAAGTCCCAAATCTATCAGCTTGCTTTCTCACTTTCTCTTTCTTTCTCTGTCTCTTTCTGGCGAATACACATGCCCTATTGCAAATTTTATAAAGAATAATGATAAATAAAATTAAGTAAATAATTCTTTAAAGTATTACATTTTTGGCATGCATTTTAAAAGTTAAGTGTTGGGACCAGCAGGTGCAATAATGATTTTGTCTCTGGACTCTCACGTAGTCAACCATGGTTCAAGTGCCAGACCTGGTGACTTAGAACTCATGCTAGGTACATGTACATGCGTGCCCAAAATCCCAAGAGGAAAATGGAAAAGAAGAGCTTTTAGGCTGGCCATTTCCCTGGGGAGGGGTGATTTCTCACTTTCTGTTCCTCTCTGTGACTCTGGCAAGTGCACATGCCCTATAGCAAAAATCTCTCTTTAAAAAAAAAAAGAATTAAGTGTCCAGAAACTATAAATATATATAGGGTTATGTTTTACTTAAGTACACTTCCTATCACCTAAAATTCTTCTTGAGTAGCTCTGTTCTCTCTTTTGTAGTTTTTATTTTCATTGTTATATTTGTTGACTTTATTTTTATGATCATTATCATTCAAATTTGAAAAAGGGAGGGAAAATGAGAAGGAGACCTATGAAAAATGAAGGTGGATGCTAAAGAGTTAGAAAAATAGTCTGTTGGTCTCTTGGGCAGCACCTTAAAGTTCTGACTTTTCTCATTCCCCTTGCCCCACACATAGCCCATCTGACTGGCACACCCCATACTCGGAACAGTAAAGGTGATGCAAGGTGTCAACATGCTGATTTCATAAATAAGCTCATCTGTATTGAGATGAAAATGAATGGCACAAATGGACCACAGGTCATAGAACTATCCCTCAGTTCTCTGTATCTTGCTTTGCTTTATTAATATTTACAGCATTAATGCTATTAATAACTACTCTGAGAACAGGAATTTGTCCAGGTAGGTCCCTGGAGGGACTATTCTCTTTTTATGGTTGAAGGTTTCTCCTTAAACATCTGTCAGATCACTCCACTTTGGTAGTAGCATTGTTCAGTTCCAAAATAATTCATTCCAACAAAGAACCAAACCTTCTTTTGCCACTGAATTAGTCTCCTATGTCCTTTTGTATAGGTACTTCAGGGCTAGTTTGTGGTTTGTAACTATTGTATGGGCTCACAACACCTATTTCTACTCTGGAGATCCCTTTGGTAGCATTGTGGGTAATTACCAAATACCAAGACTCCAATTTAGTCTCAGATTCTCAAATAATCTTGTTCTATCACAACTGTTAGCCTCCAAAACTGGTTCAGCCATGAGCCATGCCTCCCAGATTCATGCCCATCTGTAAATCCCTTCCCCATGATTCTGGGCTGGCCCTCGTGACTCAGTTCTGGCCAGGAGAATGTGACACAAGTGATGCTGTATGACCTCAGAGATAGGACATAAAAATATCTACAGTTCCCATCTGGGGCTTTTAGAATTCTCACTGGAGAAAGCCAGACACTGTATAAAATTTGGCTACTAAGATTACCTGCTCTGAATAAGCGTAAGCTAGCTAGACACAGGGACTACCTGGCAAGAGATACATGAAGACGTGACTGGCTAGACCTACCTGTTTCAGTGCTCCCAAAGAAAGTGCCGACATGGAAGTGAGATGTTATCTTGGATGTTCAGAGCCTTTAGATGACTCTTTCTCAGGCTCTGTTTGACTACAACTGCATGAGACCATGCGTCCAGTCATTCCAAATAACCCTGAGAGAAAATGATAAATTATTGTTTCATTGTTTTACATGATTAAATTTAATGGTGGATTTTTACATAGCAGTAAAAACTAAAACATCTGCCTTTCATCTAAGCCAGGCCCCAGAGCTGACTGGGGCTCAGAAATGATCATTTTCTCTATAGCATCCCTAAGTCTCCTAAGGATTTATAGCATATCAAGCTCCACAATGGGATCTGGAAAAAGAGATCTGTGGAACTTTATGTAATGGACATAAGAATTTGAAGGTGACAGTTACCAGATACAGAAGTTAGTCACACTTATCTCTCCCCTCTTCTTTTCTTCAGCCAATGTTGAAACAAATAGCTTAGGAAGAATATGTATTAAAATATCAAAAAGTGAATCAAATATTTTGAGCAAAACAATATAGTACCCAAGGTCTTCTTAGCCCAGGATTTATAGCTCTCACTTGCATCTACAGTTTAGAATATATGACTGCTTTTTGAGGACCTCTTCACCTGCAAAGGAATGAGAGCTGAATCTGTCCAGAGTTCAGTTGAGACATCTGATGAGTGAAAGCCATTAACCATATTGTGTCTTTTGCCCTTGTGGAGGGTCAAGATGTGGTTCTTCTAGCTAAAAACATTTAAGTATCTTCTATAAAATAAGTTGAATACACCTACCAATTCCACTTCGGGGTAAAAAGTGATGTGTGGACAAGATGTCTAAACAGTATCTGTATTGTGTGTTCTACACACAGGACTCAAAACAAATTTTCACTCAAGTTTTGTTTCAGAAAATAAAGAGTTTTTCATATATTATCTCTGTAAATAAATGTGTGTAAGTTGTCAGAAAATGAAACCCCTATAAGTAATGTCTTTGCTTCTAAAAAACAGAGCCAATGTGATGCCTTATGCTCCTTAGTTCTTCTTCCTTTAGATAATTTACATTTTTTTTCTTGAAGCATTTTGACAAGTTTGTCTATAATTTTAAGCATTAAACCAGCAGATGGCATGGAGGTTGGCGTGAATGGACCGCACATAGCCAACTGCAAGGTTCTAGTCCTGGACCTGGAGGCGAAAAACACACTAGGCACTGTGCATTAGTGCCAGATTCCAATGAAAAGAATGAAAGAGAAGGTCTTGTCTCATGGCCATCCCCCTGGAGGGGGGGGGGGGGTGTGTGCTTCCTCATTTTTCCTCTCTCTGTCTCCAGCGAGCTCATGTACCCTATAGCAAAAATTATATATATATATACACACACATATATATATGTATATATATATGTGTGTATATATATATATACACATATATATATGTATATATATATGTGTATATATATATATACACACATATATATAATGTATTTATATGAATATATAATAAATAATTTTATAATTTTGTGTTATATATGTATATCGTATACATATATATACTGTACACATATATATGTATGATCTCAAGCATTTTTTTTCTTTTTTTTTTTTTGGAGAGTTTTTTGCTATAGGGCGCGTGCGCTCGCCAGACAGACAGAGAGAGACAAAGAGACAGAAAGCGAGAAATCACCCCCCAGGGGGGATGGCCACGCTGCAATCCCTTCTCCTCCATTCTCCTCGTGGGATCTTGGGCACGCACGCACACGCGCCCAGCATGAGTTTAAGCCGCCGGGTCCGGGACTTGAACCGCGGTCGACTACATGGGAGTCCAGCAACATAGTCATTACGCTAACTGCTGGTCCCTCAAGCATTTTTAAAAGTAAACCAAGTTTAGTCAATTCAGTAGACTTCAATTATCAACCCAACAGCAAATCTGAACCATCTGAAAAATGCTGCTGTTTTATGCCTTAGTATCAGTGCTAAATGCTATTTCTGAGTTCCCTAATGTTTATGAGATACATACCTTGCAGATACATCCTGAGATCTGGACTCAGTACTATCACTGTGCATTATCCACAGCAAGAGTTCTCACTCCTATCCTGCTACAACTCTGATGGTCTCCCTAACAAAATTTCTTTTAAAGAAAGAAAATATTTAAGGGACACAACAAATTGAAAATTATCTGTTGATGACAATGTGTATGATAATATCTTTTTTTTTTCTTTTCTTTTTTTTTTTTTTTTTTTGATGAAGGAAACTACAGCTTTATTGCAGTGTGCAAAGCAAGGAGAGCGGGCAGCTCACACTGAAAAAAAACGGTCCCCCCAGCAGTTAGCGTAATGGTTATGTCGTTGGACCATGGTTCACGTCCCAGACCCGGTGGCTTAAAACTCACGTTGGGCGCGTGTGCATGCGTGCCTAAGATCCCGAGAGGAGAACGGAGGAGAAGGAATTGCAGCATGGCCATCCCCCCCGGGGGGGTGATTTCTTGTTTTCTATTTCTCTGTCTCTCTCTGTCTGTCTGGTGAGCACACGCGCCCTATAGCAGAAACCTCTCCAAAAAAAAAAAAAAAAAAAAAAAAACAGTCTCCCCGAGATGTTCCCCACAAGCGTTTTTAAAAGCAAAATTAGGGGTAGAGGTTCCAGGTGTGAGATTAGTTCAGTGATTGGTTTAAGAGAGTGTGATCATCTCTTCCTATGATAATATCTTTAACTGGACTAATTTGCAGTGTATTCAAGCTGGGAAAATTCATTTTGTATGCCGTAATGATATGCAGCAAATGAATGTATATAAAATATAAGATATATATAAATTAATTAATTAAAGAGAACAAATTACCCTGTACACATTTATAGCTAACAAAGCTCCTCTTTTAAAATAAAAATAGTATTATAGACAATTGAGTCAATAAGATTTTTCCTTTAAAACCTGGAATGAGATAAGGATGCCCACTTTCACTTCCCTTAATAAACAAACTACTAGAAGTTCTAACCAGAGCAAGTAGACAAGAAAAGAAAAGGTAAAGGACATCCAAAATGGAAATACAAAAATTAAACTGTTCCTGTTTGCAGAAGACATGATCTTATAAATAGAAAAACCTACAGGTTCTACTAAAAAATGCTCAAAACTAATAAATGAATTCAGTAAAGTTATATGGCGCAAAACCAACATATGAAAATTAGTAGCATTTCTGCAGGCCAACAGCAAACGGTCTGAAAAAGACATTGTGAAAACAACTCCATTTACAATAAATATGAAAAATAAAGTAAAATGGCTAGGAATACATTTAAGAAGTGAAAGATTTCTACAATAAAAACTAAAATAAATCTGAAGAGTAATAACTAAGTAGAAGATATCCCACGTCCATGGATTGGAAGAATAAATATCGCTAAAATGTCCATACATACTACCCCCAAATAATCAACAGCTACAATGCAATCCCTATCGAAATACTAATGACATTCTTCAAAGAAATAGATAGTCTAAAATTCATATGGAACACAAAAGACCACAAATAGCCAAATCAACTGAGGCATCAAACTATCTGTCTCCAAAATAGACAAAGCAAGGACCAGAAGGTGGTGTGGTGGTCAAGGTGCTGACCTCTCACATGGCTGACAGCGCTTTAACTCCCGTACCTGGTGGCTTGAAATTCACACTGGGGATGTATGTGTGCATCCTCAAATTTGCAGGAGGAGAAGAGAGGAGAAGCGGAGGTGGGGTGATTTGTCACTTTAGCTCTCACTATCTCTGTCTCTCTCCAGCGAGCACAGTGAGCACCTGTGCCCTATGGCAAAAACCTTGAAAAAATGCAGAAAGCAATAAGAAAAATGGCATGGTATTAGCATAAAATCAGACATACAGACAACAGAACAGATTAAGAACCCGGGAGTAAATCTACACATTTACACCCGACTGATTTTTTAAAGAGGTTTTTGCCTTAGGACACATATGCTTGCCAGACAGAGAGAGAGGGAGACCAACCCAGTGAGAGGAAAAGCAAGAAATCACCCCTCAGGGAGGATGGCCACAAGGCAATCCCTACTCCATCCTCCTCCTTGGATCTTGGGCACACACACACACACACACCCCAAGTGTGAATTTCAAACCACTGTGTTCAGGATTCAAACTGCAGTTGGCCATGTGGGATTCCAGTGATGTAACCACTAAACCAATTGCTGGTCCCCACTGAACTGATCTTTGGCAAGTGTGCCAGGACACACACTGTGGAAAAGACAGTATCCAGTAAAAGGTACTGGAGTACCAAAATTGGGTATCAACGTGCAGAAAAATAAAACTAGACTCCTATCTATAACCACCTACAGAAATAAACTTAAAGTGAATTAAAGACTTAAACTTAGACCAAAGCTATAAAACTAGTATTGGATTGTTGAAAAAGTTATGACATATTTTTTTCTGTTTTTCTATGCAAAAATGCATCATGATTTTTCTGACAACTCAATACAATTAACAGAGGAAATTCTTCATGGAATTGATCTACACAAGGACTTTTTTTAATAAGACCTCAATAGCCCAGGCAACAAAAGCTAAACTATTTGATTGTTGGGACAAGTCATGACATATACTTTCTGTTTTTCTATGCAAAAAATGTTTTATGACTTTTCTGACATCCAATAGATAAGTAGGATTACATAGAAGTGAAAAGCTTCTACACAGCAAAGAAAACGGCAGAGTGATGAGACAACCTATAATTTGGACAAAAATATTTGCAAACTACACATCTGATAAAGGGTTAATATCCAAAATACATAATGAATTCCAGCAATTTAATTGCAATAAATAAATAATGCAAATTTTTTAGAGAGAGCAATTTTTGCAATAGGATATGTGTGTTCACTGTAGACACAGAGAGACAGAGAGACAGAAAGCAAGAAATCAACCCCCCGCCCCCCGATGGCCATGCTGCAATACCTTCTCCTCCATTTTCTTCTTGGGATTTTGGGCATGCATGCACACACACCCAGCGTGAGTTTCAAGTCACCAGGTCTGGGACTCGAACCAATTATCAGGCATGTGGGAGTTCAGTGACATAACCATTAGACCATCTGATGATTCCCAAATAACAGAATTTTTTAAATGGGCAAAATATGTGAAATAGACATTTCTCAAATGGCCAACAGGCATATAAAAACATAATTAGCATCACTAATCATTAGGGAAATGCAAATCAAAATCATAATGAGATATCTTCTCACCCCTGTTAGAATGGCTATTACTAAAAATACACACAAAAAAAAATGCTGGCTAGGATATTTAGAAAGGGGAAATTTTATACACTGTTGGTAGAAGTATGCATTAGTACAGTCATTATGAAAAGCAGTATAAAGCTCCATCAAAAATACTAAAGATAGAACTACCCTATGGTCCAACAATCCCATTACTGGATATATATCAAAGGAAAAGAAATAAATATGTGGGGAGATATCTTCATATCCATGTTTATTACTGCACCATTCATAATAAGCAAAATAAGAATTAACCTAAGTGTCTATCAACAGATGAATGAATAATGAAAACATGATATATTTACACAATAAGATACTATTTAGCCATTTTTTTTAAAACATGAAATCCTGTTATTTGCAGCAATGTGGATGAGCGTGAGAATTTTTGTTAAATGAAGTAAGCCAAACATAGAAAGACAAATACCTCCTGATCACTCTTATGTGACATCTAAGAGAGTTGATTTTGCAGAAAAAGAAGAGTAGAATAGTGATTACCAGAGTCTGGAAAGGAAGGGAGGAAGGAAGGCAAAGGAAAGAAGGAAGGAAGGAAGGGAGGGAGGAAGGAAGGAAGGAAGGAGATATGAAGAAAGTCAATTTACAGGCACGAAGTTACAATTAGATAAGAGTAATAGGTTCTATTCTAGTGTTCTATTGCTCAGTAGAGTGACTATAACAATACTGTATATTTCAAAACAGCTAGAAGAGAGGATTTTGAATGTTCTAATACAAAAAAGGCTAAATATATGAGATTGTGAATATGCTAAGTACCCTAATTTGATCATTACACATTGTCTACATGTATTGAAACATCACGCCATACCCATAAATACGTACAAATATTCTATCAACTAAAAATGGTTTTAAAAAGCAGTATCTGTAAGCAGAACCTCTGTATTACTTTATTTCATGCAGCTCTTTTATCTCCTCTGTATTGGTAGGGGAAGGCTCATGAGCACAAGAGGAGGGCACATTAACTAGGCAGCTAGGACAGTTTGTAGAGTATATAGCCCCTCTCCAGCATGAAGCAGTTACAGAAGACAGATCATCCACCTTCAGCTCCCCGAAAAGATTCATGGGAATCACGCCTCTCAGGGGGAAAATGAGGCAGGAGAAAGCTAGCACATGGAAGTGGGTACGGGGGCTGCAGCAACTGTACCCACGTGGCTAGATAGAAAAACCATCAAGATAGAAAATTTTCTGCCCAAGGTAATGTAGTCAGGAGATTAGGGGAGGGTGTTTAGCTGATTAAGCAACATTTGATATAGTCAATGAGACAAATCAATGGGCACAGCCACATTAGAAATAGCCAATGAGAAATCTTATTTGATAGAGCCAATAGGATGGAAACAATCAGTGGGCCCAAACCAATGATCAACCTATGCAACCTAGGTTAAATGTTATAAATCCTACAAAATATAAATGCCAGGGCCTTTTTGAGCAAGTCTTTCTCTGTCCACTCAGGTCCACTCCTACTTCTCAGGAGCATACTTTTACTCTTACTTAATAAACTACATTTTCCTTACACTAAAACAAACAAACAGAAAACACCTTAATTTGTGTTCAGGAAAAAGTTTATGCATGGGTGTCAGACAGACCTGAATTTAAATCCTTTCTGTAGGGGCCAGCAGATGGTATCATGGTTACATAACTGGACTCCCAGATGGCTGACCACAGTTCAAGTCCCAGACCTGGTGGTTTGAAATTCATGCTGGGCCCAAGATCAGTTCAAATCCCATACCTGGCAGATTGAAAATCACGCAGTCCCCGGGGGAGGCGAGGAGGGGGTGATTTCTCACTTTCCCTTTCACTGTTTCTATCTCACTCTCCAGTGAACACACATACCCAATGGCAAAAAACATCTAAAAATAAAATAAAATAAAAATAAATCCTCATGTGTATGCTGCCATACAGAAGAACCAATTCTCAGGGTCTGTTCTGCTGGAATAATAAAGGTAATGATATCCACTCATCAAGATAAAATAGGTATTCAGTAAGGGTGTGCAGAAGGAAGGGTTATGGAAAGAGTTGAATTAACTTTGCAAATTAGTCACTAAAATGTAGAAAAAGCAGAATCTTTTGTATCAAAAATAATGCAAATATTGGGACTCGAGGTTTTTCTTAAATTATTTATAAACAGTTACTAAGTCCAATACATGGTGTGGTGGTTAAGACAGCTGGGTCCCACATGGCCAATTGTGCAGATCCAGAGGCTCAAGAAACACCCAAGAGCATGCATAAGTGTGTCCAAAATCTCAAAATTAGGGAGAAGTGGAGAAGAAGGGGTGGTAGCATGACCATTCCCCATGGGAGGTGATTTCCCACTTTCCCTCTTTCTCATTCTCTCTCCCTTCCTCCTTCTCTCTATCTCTCTCTCCAGTGAGTGCACACACCCTCTGACAAAATTTTAATATTTTTTTTAAATGCAGTAAGTGAATGCAGGTGGAAAAGTCTGGGTAACTCAGGAGTTCTACAGAATGTCCATTCCTTATCTTTCCTACCAGGAAGAGCATATCCATTTGTGCAGTACTCTGAATAAACACAAAGCAGCCTGAGGACTGCATGTTGGGAGAGAACGGGCATTAGCAGGTTTGGGGGAAGTTGCTCCCTATAAAACCAAATGTAATATGACCAACACTTCGTAATTTCAGAAGTTAGAAAAGTCTACCTATAAATGCTCGTCTCAATTATACACCAAGTAAATACTAGTGTGGCTTACAGTCATACATTACATCAATGTGATTTTGTTCTTTTTGTTTAGCTGAAAAGAAATCAAGGCACACTCCAGAGTATAACATCTGCAGCAGAAGCCCATATGTGCTGTTTATTTTTATGAATTAAGCACTCTGTTTATAGTTATTTGCTCTTAATTTGAGCCCTGAACTAAAATTCTTTCTTTTGGAGATATCTAGTTAATTATATAGCACATAAACTGGAGACTGAAATATATCCTAGGAATATTATTGTGGATGTTTACAATTTGTGTCAAAAGCAACTTATGTATTTTTTTAATGTATAGGAAAAATAGTCATTGATATCAAAAAAAAAAAGGAAACATTGGATTGGAATTTCAGATTCTTCTTACACCATTATCAAATTTTGTCTATAATTGGTATTCCCCCCACACAAAAAAAAAAAAAGTGTCTCTTTATTTAACATCTTAATTGGATGGTAGTTAAAATTACCACAGTTGCAAGCTAATGATTTGATGGTGTTTTGGAGAAAAACATATGATATTTTGATGATAGAAGAAAAATGTCATCTAGCAATAAACGTAACTTTTGGGTTGACTCATTTTCTGCTGGCTGATGGTTTTTAGTAGGTCATAATGTATTCATTATGATGTTTCTGTTTCAGCAACATTCTTCAAATTACTCTATCCCTTCTGTAGAACTGTTTGTTGTTGGTTTTCTGTTTTTTGTTTTTCCTAGACAGGATCTTGCCTTGTCTCATAATCTTGTCTTTAGTCTCTCTAGTAGCTGGGAGTACTGGCACATGCCACCATGCCCAGCATTTTTTTTTTTTTTTTTTGAGAGGTTTTTTGCTATAGGGCGCGTGCGCTCGCCAGACAGACAGAGAGAGACAGAGAGACAGAAAGCGAGAAATCACCCCCCAGGGGGGATGGTCACGCCGCAATCCCTTCTCCTCCATTCTCCTCTTGGGATCTTGGGCACGCACGCACACACGCCCGGCGTGAATTGTAAGCCACCGGGTCCGAGACGCGAACTGCGGTCGACTACGTGGGAGTCCAGCGACACAGCCATTACGCTAACTGCTGGTTCCCACCATGCCCAGCTTTTAAGGTGGTCCAGGAATCAAACTCAGGTTCCCACGAGGCCATGCCCTGACGAAAGTGTCAAACAGTGCATGCTACTGTGGCTGGGCCAGAATGCCTTTTAATTAACAGCATATCAGCAAGATCTCAGTTCCCAATATGCTCATTTTCTCAAAGGAGAAAACTTTGTTCCTCATTCAGAGATTCTACTTAACCCCAGCCATATTTCAAATGTGTTTTCAAATAGCTGTTTCACAACACTTGTAGGCGTCTAGATTCACCAGACTTATATTCTGATTTATTTTTGTTCTGAAAATTTAGTCCTGATTTGAAGAAGAACTGAGAAAGGATATGAATCTAAACTTGCCACCACCACTGCAAACGTAAATTCTAAATCAAAAATTGGAGTGAGAGGAATTAAGTTTTGAAATATTCGCTATATTTTTTCTTTAATTTCCCAAATACTAAAATATTTTTAAATGTAAAATATATTAAGAAGAATCAATATTATACTTAACTCCTACTGTACAGTCTTGTTATTACCAAATAATTTCCAAAAATTACACAATATAAAGACTTTTATGGGAGCCAGCTGGTGGCAGGGTGGTTAAGGCAATTGGAATTGGCGTGGCAAACTACACTATTTGAATCGACCTAGAGGCTCAAAAATACTACAAGTACATATGCAGTGTGCTCAGAATTCAGAAAGAAGAAATGGAGAAGAATGGATTGCAATGTGACCATTCCCCATTGGGGGTGCTTTCTCACTTTTTCTTTCTCTGTCTGTCTCTCCTCTCTCGCTCTTCCCCACCTCTCTCTCTCTGATAAGTGCACATGTCCTCTAGCTAAAATTTTTTTAAAAAAAGAGAAAAATATTTGTATGTATTCTTTACTAATTTCCACTGTAAGACCAGCAGTGAACTCAGACAATGAACTTTGGTCAGATAATCCTTACTAAAGAGTCTCAATAGAACTAACAGTTGTTTAGGTTTGTTTTTTTAAATCTTAGTGTATTTTCCAGTTATTATGCAACATACTGTGACTTCTTTACAGGATTGTTTTCTGAGAATCAAATAAGACCAAGTTTATTGGGACCAGCGGGTGGCGTGGTGGTTAAGGTGCTGGACTCTCCCACATGGCTGGCTACAGTTCAAGTCCAGGACCTAGTGGCTTGCTTTCTCACCTTCTCTCCCTCTCTGTCTGTGTGTGTCTCTCTGGTCAAATTAAAAAAACAAAAACAAAAACAACAAAAAAAAAACTTAATGAATGAACAAATAAAGTTAAATAAATAATTTTTCAAAAAAGACCAAGTGTGTCAAGAATAAACTGAAAAATGGTTTATAGACATAACTTTTTTACTATCAAATATTATTAGCTAATTCACATCATTGCAAACGAGACTGGAGGAAAAAAATAAAAGTGGGGAAAAAACTTCTATGTAAAAATAAATTAAAGAGTAAGAGGCTCCCAGGACCTAGGAATGAGCAGAAAGAGCTTCCTTGGGTGTTTGGGTCAAGCATCCCCAGCGACAACACAGGGGTCAGCCTTGCCATCTCTCAGCCTCCCAGCCCACCTACCTTTGGCCAGCCTCCAACTCTGCCATCCATTGCTTTGTATAGAATAAACAGGCTTCACAACAAGTCAGAAAATGAACTAACATGATAAAGAACACAGAAAAAGTTTTGGGTTTTTTTGTGTTTTTACAGCATAGGGAAGTCTCAATCATGAGACCATAAGATGAGAAAATGAATGAAAAGAAACAAGAACTACGAATCACCGTGGTTCAGAAAATAAGGATGATGATACAAGGTTGGGTTTAAACTGTATTCAATCCCTCGAGGGAGTTTATTCTTGTTTTTTTTTTTTTTTTTTTAATGATAATTTTCATAAAATGTCTTTGGCCTACATTTTCAATATTGCAGAGGACTCTCCCTCTAAGAAACACCATTATTGTGCTCATGTTCGACTGTAGCATTCAGATTTTGACTGTTTCTCCCTATTTATAAGAATTATACTTAAGGTGTGAGATTCTGCTATAATTCAGATGACTAGGCATGCTGGAGCCTCAGCATTGTAACTAGTTTCATCTGCATGTTACCAACTCTACTTTCGAAGCATCTTTTCAGTCCTACTATGGATTATTTGGCTTGTTCTCTCACCCTTTGACTGAAAGTGTTGCCTGGGGTTACCTGGGACCTCCTAATGCTCAAAAAGTGCTATACTATGCTTACAGACCTTTTTTTCCTTGACAGCACTAGACAAGACTTTTGTCCATCAAGACTCTCGCTGAGCTTCTGTGACATAACACCCTCCTTATTTTCTTGCTATTATTTTCTCTACCAATTCCTGTCTTCTTTCTGCCCCCTTTAACTAGAGATATTTACCTAGTTTTATTCCTCCTTTTTCAGATCTCCATACCTGTTTCTCCAGCCAGAAAACCCATCAAGTCCCAGGAATCTCAGCATTGAAGATAAACATATTTTCAACCTAGGTAGACTCTATTTTCATCACTACATTCCTTGGGGCAGCTCTTCCCTTCAAATGGCTGAAACCTCACTTGATGCTGATATGCTAAACCCCAATTAACATCTATGTCCCATCTGTTATGAAATCTTTCTCATTATAATTCTTTCATCATTTTGACTATTATTTTTCCTCCATTCTCACCCATTGACACACCCTTAATTTAAGCCCTCTTCATTTCCTTTGTAACAGTTGCTCCAGCTTAAGCCCTTAGTCTTTCCAATCAATTCATCACATGGCTGCCAGATTGGTCTTTTGAAACTGCTAACCTGATCCCATTGCTTCTGTGAGCTTATATTAGACAGAGAAGCCCATTACTTACAGGATCAAGTCCAATGCCTTTGGGCATCTCCATTTCAATGTCCCACATGTCTGCCCCAGGTGACCAAGAACTCTGACTTCCTCTCCAGCTTTATCTTTTCCCTCTCCCTCACATGCATCACTCCAACAAGATCCCAAATAGGCCATGCTCTCTCTTGCCTCTGCACCTTTTCACACGCTGTTCAATCTGCACAGCCTCTAATAACCTTTGCCTGTTTCTTAACCACTACACCACCCGCTGGCCCCTAACCTTTGCCTGTTTCTATGTTTAACCCCTACTTACTCTAACACACAGCTCAGGTGACACCGTCTCCAGAAGGTTTTCCCAGCTCCCCTACTCCGAATTGTGTGTGACTCCATTAAGCTGCTATTGTACATGGTCATACCATAACCTCACCAGACCATTACATCATCTGTTTATCTGTTCCTTCAGTACAGGAACTACACTCCCCTGTCTTTATGCCCCAACCCTGAGTTTGGCATCTAATAAATTGTTCATACCAGTCATTTGGTAAGTGAACAAATTAATGCATGAATTGAACTATAATTTCATTAAGTGACTGCCAAATCTATGCTGTGAGCCCCAAGCTCTCCTTACAGTCCCAGATTTTCAACCAAGTGCCGTATGTATCTACTTTGGTATACAATTGCCACCTCAAAACCCAAACACCTAAAAATATATTTATCATCTTCACTCTGAAATGAGCTTTTCTGCTGTCATCTCTATTTCTATTTCTGGTACTAGCATTCTATCAGTCAAGCCTCCTCAAAGCCTTCAGGTGATTCTGTGCTGTTTCCGATCTTCACCTTGCATGTGAAGTGTCTTTCCAAACCCGGCCCACTTTTCTTTCTTGATACTTGTCCTTTCTTGACCCGTCTCCATGGCTTCCCTCCAAGTCTTTCACACCTCATCTTAAAATGTTCTCCTTGCTGATTTCTCCCAGCTCTTCCCTGTCCTATACATCTAGAACACAGCTGTCATCAGTAACTTTCATTTCATCAGGCTTCTTTGAAAAAGCAGTTTACTTGTACTCTCTAAAGAATAAGATAAAAACCCTTCCATCTGTGCTTTGCTTCATTCATAGTAACTGCATTAAAGATGAGCTCCTTGGGACAGAAGTTCAGGTGTCAGTGTCTACCCACTGTCTAGCACTCTTCAACTTAGAACCCTTCAGACACATCAGTTAAATAGACAAACTAGACACCAACCTTCATTGCTTGCAGTCAGATTTCCTTATAAAAGGAATTAGCCTATCTTTCCAAAAGGACTACAGGCCTTCCACACCACAAGAAATTTGGTTTAAACTGAAAAAGCTTTCTGTCTACTTGAATGGTTTTCTTCAGATGGTTCTTTTAGGTATTTATGTCATGTTTTTTAAGAATTTTCCTGCCTAGGTAGCATGAAGTCTTCTCTCCACCTATAGAAAGGAGGCCCATCTATCAAGTCCTTCTTTCCTACGTAATTATAGCTTTTGAATCAAAACAGAAAAAAGAGAGTTTCCAAGATTGACAGGGAGGTCCCATTAAGTATCAGTAAGTATCTACCCATGAATGTATATGAGAAGAGAAAACTATATGTTCTAGCAAAGAAATATGAAAGACTTAGAGTTAATAGTGCCCAGAGATTTTTCAGGGCCAAGAGAGTGCCTGTCCACATAGCAAGCTTGAAAAAACTCATAACATTTTTGGTAGAGTGCACATAAATGTCTTACCTAGGGGAGAATAATTCACTCTAAACTTAGCACTGCTTTAAATCTATCTAACAAATAAAAAGAGAAAAGGCATGGATCAAACCATTCCATATAATGTAAACACATCCCAGATCATACATAAGGCTATTTGCAGAATTGAAAAATATCTAATACCTAATAAGTTAAAATCCACAAGGTTTAGTATCCAATAAAAAAAAAATCACTGGGTATAAAAAAGGCAGAAAAAATATGACCCTAGTAAGAAGAAAAAATCAATAACTCTAACACAGATATTAGAATTGGCATATAAAGGCATTCAAAATAAAGATACCTAAATAAAAATAATAGAAATTAAAACTACAATGTGTTCAGTGAAAAATACACTGGGTATAGATTAAGCTATACAATGTAGAAGAAAATGTTGGTGAACTTGAAGAAATAATAATAAAAAAAACTATCCAAAATTAAATACAGAAAAAAAAGAGAATCAAAACAATGGACAGAGAACCAGCTGCCTATGGGACAATATTAAGCATAATATTAGAGAGGCAGTCAGAAAAAATTATTAAAGAAACAATGAACAATTTTATTCCTAACCTGATGAAAAAAAGAATAAACCCCCAAATCAAGGAAACTCAGAGGAAATATACCAAGACACATAATAATCAAATTTCTCAAAAATAGTAATAAAGAGAAAATCTTGAAAGCAGACAGAAAAAAAGACATATTACATGCAGGAGAACAAGGATAAGATGAGAACCAATTTCTCATTGACACAAAAACTTAATTTTTTTCAGAGAGAAAGAAAATAACACCACATGAAAATAGTAATCTAAATAAAGGAATGAACAGCACTGAGAATTGTAACCATCATGCATCAATAAATATGTTTTCTTTCCTATTATTTGAATCTCTTTCAAACATAACTGTTTAAGCCAAAATAATAACAGTATGATATAAGATTTATAATGTATGTAGAAGTAATGTATTTTATAATAATAACACAAAGATCTAGAGGGAAACAATAGAATTATATTATTATAAAGTCTTTATAGTATCTATAAAGAAATTATGAGGCTTGAGGATTTATACGTTTTAAGTTAAAGATGTATATTGTGAACCCTAAATAAATCATTAATATATTGGCAGTTCCATGGCATAGCGGTCATGTACTGCTCGAGAGAAACCAGATCCCACATAGCAACTGTGGTTTGAATCTTTGTCCTGGAAAAGCCTGAAACATGCCATGCACTTATGCAAATGCACAAAATATGACAGGCTGGAAGATTGGAGACAGAGGATTTTGGCACAACTAGACCCTATAGGTACTCATCTCTCTCTCTCTCTCTCTCTCTCTCTCTCTCTCTCTCTCTCTCTCTCTCACACACACACACACACACACACACACACACATGCACACATTCTATGAATTAAAAAAAAAATCCCAGGAGAAATTGTTATAGAACTTGACAAATTGGCTATAAAATTCATAATGGAAATTCTATGAACCCAAAAATACCCAAAATAATTTTGAAAAGAAAAAGCATAGAAGACTTATTTAACACTACCTTATTTCAAGAGTTATTTTCAGCTGAAGTATTCAAGACAATTTGTGTTGATATAAAAATAGATTAATGGAACAAAATAGAATGTCCAGAAATGAATGGTACACATACATATATAATAATTTTTTTAAAAATGTGCAAAGGCAATTCAGTGAAAAAATGGTAGACTTTTCAATAAATATTGTTGGAAAAATTGAACATCCATATGCAATAAATAAATAAATAAATAAACTTTTATTTATACTTCACACCATATATAAAAATTCAGTAAAAATGGATCATATACCTAAATGTAAAAAGTATAACTTGATTTCTAGAAGAAACCTTCATGATTATGTGTTAGGCAAAGAATTCTTTCATATAACTATAACATGGTCCATAAAAGAACAATCTGAGAGTTTGGACTTTATTGAAGTTAAAAATCTGCCCTGCAGAAGACTTTATAAATCACAGACTGAGAAAACAATATTTTCAAATCATATACTTAATAAATGAATTAGATCCAGAATATGTAAAGACCTCTCAAAATTCAATAAATGGACAACACAATTTAAATACGGGCAAAATATTTGAGTGGACATTTTACCAAACAAGATATATGAATGGCAAATAAGCACATGAAAATGTGCTCAACATCACTATTCATTTGGGAAATGAAAATTAAATCACAATTATAGACCACAATTTATTAAAAAGCAATTCAAGAAAATGTGAACTGATCTATAGTGACAGAAAATAAATGAGTAGTTTCCTTGGGAGAAAGTGCAGAAAAGGGTTGCAAAAATGCAAAAGGAGAGATTAGAGAGTAATGAGTACCTTCCTTATCTTGGTTGTGATGATGGTTTCACAGGTATTCATCTAAGTCAAAATTCACCAAGAGATATATATAAATATGGGTAGTTATTGAGTGTTAATTATACCTTAATGAAGCTATTTTTAAATGTTTAAAAACAATTAGAATGTTTAATAATCAATATGGCTTTCAGTGACCTTTTAGAGAATTGTGAAGCATTTGAGCTGGATTAGAGTTGCACTGCCACATTTCATACAGTAAACTCTATAGGACAGAGAGTAGGAAAATAACTAAACTCAGACTTTTCAATGGGACCCATCTCTGTTCACATTCAAGCCCCTGTGAATCTCGGTTTTTGTCAACTATAAACTGAGGCTAGTAAGAGTTGTCTTTTAGGGTCACTATGAAAACTAATGTGATGATACATTTTGAGAACTCAGTCAAGTACACCACATAAACTCAATAACTGACAGCTACTATTAGGAAACCAAAGCCCAGAGAGACAAAGTGACCTGCTCAAGGTCACTCAGTTAAGTTATTGCAAGAACGACATCAGAGGGCCATTTCACCTACCTCCTAGTCTTGTGGTTTTCCCTCCTTGAGCTGTGGCCATTTGTATGTTGCAACATCAATTAACTGCTTTACAACAAGAATTAAATCAAAAGGAGCACAAATAGAAGAATATCATATATATGTATACCACATTATATATAATACGTAATATGGCAATGTCATGTATGAATATATATATATATATATATATATATATATATATATATAGCACCAAATATATCCAGCTTCAGCAGCAAGAAGTAATAGAGTTGGCACCCCAAATTCTCCACAGCCACCAAACTAAGAAACTAATTCAGGTCTTATGCAAGGACCATTTATATATGATACTAAACATGGAATACCACAGGCTTCAGCTGGGAACCATGTGCATGAAAGCCAGAAAGAGGATAGAAAGACTCTGGGACTTGAATATCGCTATCAAGAGTTCTTGATCTGAAGTCCAAGAACCTTAAGGGTTTATGCATTTTGTTTTAGGGTCCCATGAATCCCTAAAACTATATGAAGAAAGTATTTTTTTTCCTTTTAGCTTTTATCAAGTTCTTAAAGGGGTGACTCTTCTAAAATATTAAGAATAGCTGTTGCAGGTACTAAACCAATTTTAGAAACAGAAGTTAGAAAAGATCCTAACTATGAGGAAGACTTCTTGGGATACAACTTGAAATGGTAAGTCTGGTCTATTTCTTTTGATTAAAGGTGAAATGAAGTAATGAGTACCACTGTAGCAACTTTGAGGGTGACAAGCAGAGGGAAGACTCTATCAAGAACTATCAAAGGAAGGGAGCACTCATACAATTGGTCTGTCTGACAGCTTTAGTTGGCTTGAGTGGTAGGCAGGTGGTCAATTCAGTCCAAATAAATTTAGTTAAATTTTTATACCCTGAGCCTAATTAAATCTTAACAAAATCCTTATTGGCCACATAACCCAGAATTGTTCAAAAGAGCTTTTAATGGCTCTGGAAAACAATGGTCACTCAATCTCAAGTGTTTTTAGGCTGCTTTTGAGGATCTACAAGATGTCTCTAAGTACTGACATAGCACATGTATAGGATAAATTCATCATAGGAGGAGAAATGAAAAAGACTCACTAGAAAAAGGTCATGATTAAAGCTTATTTTTCTCAGAACAGATAGTGAAATCAAAGTTTAAAATGATTCTACAGAAGGGACTGTGAAAGATTAATAATTAATGCATGGCAGCAATGCAGAAATTTTGAAATGTAAATTTGATGAACAAAAAGTGGCATATTATGATAAGCAGGAGCAATAAGGGAGGATGGGTGGAGGCAGGTCTTTTGCTCAGAGACAGAATAGAAAGAAACACCACTGGGCTTTCTGGGTTTTCCCTTTTTTTTAATGCAAACTTTCATTTGGACATGGGCAACTGCTAAAAAGTTATGAGAGAGTGAGAGGAAAGACTCTTTTTTTTTTTTTTTTTTTTTGATTAGCAAAATTCAGTTTTTTTATTCTATAGGTCTATAATGAGAAGAATTGAATTTATTCGTGAACACTCATTTTTTTTTATTATCATCATATTCTTCTTTATATTACATTGAATTACATATAACTTTACATTGTATTACATTACTTTTTCAAAAGGGAATGCCATGCATGTCAGTCAGTACAGAGACATTAATCTCCCCGCTTCAACATTCAATATCTTTTCTATGTTTTCCCCAATCATTATTATTATTCTAAACTCTTTAACCACAACAAAACAGATTCACTTGTAGCATTGCCAAGTCTTTCCCTCAAAAAAAAAGAAAAAGAAAAAAGAAAGAAAAAGAAAAAAGAAAAAGAAAAAAGAAAAAAAAGGAAAGAAAAGAAAGAAAAGAAAAAAGTTTAATACATCACTTTGATATGTGCTTTGCTATCCAGTTCCCCACACTTTCACTTTTCTTCCCATCCCATTTTCTCCTGTTCTCCCTGTTAGGCTCTTTTTTAAAATCCATTCCAATTTTCCTCTAATATTTGTGTATAATTTTTCCTTCTTTTAACTAAGCCCCTTTTGAAATGTCTCCCTTTGTGTGTCTCCAGGCAGGGGGGCAGGGTCTTTGCTCTCCTCTTTGGCCCAGTTTACAGGGGCTCCCTGCTTCAGTGGGAGCTCTCAGGAGAATTGTGCAAATTGCACCAGGGCTTCCGTTGGAAGAGCCACTCATCCTGGCGACCCCGTGCTGTGCCTGAGTGCATCAAGGCCATGTCAACCCCTTGATGCTGCCTCACGCTGTGATCTTCCTTTGCACTGTGTCATATGTCAGGATGGGTTTTCCCACAATGCATTCTTTAGTTCAGTGTCAGGGAAAAAGAACAAATAATGTGCTCCTGTGGCAGTCAAACATGCTACCTGTAAGGTTGGGGACCAGAACGCAGTTTCCTCCTCCAGAGCGAATTCCCTCAGCTGAAGCTGTCTTTTCCTTCCCCTTATTCTCTCTCTCCCCTCTCCTCCCCTGCCCTGACTTCAGTTTCTCTGCAAAGTGCTTTCTGCAGGTTGAAGCACCCCTTTAACAGGGAAATTTGAAACTGTAGACAATCTTGTGAATTCATTGATCAATCTGTGCTAAATATATTTCCAGAAGAAATAAAGAAATAAGGCATTCTATGAAATAGAATGAAATCTATTAATAATGAAATAATGAAATCTTGTGTGACACATAAGGATGAACCACTGAGAGAATTATCTTTAAATACACAAGGCCTTTTTTAATTACCAGTTTATCATCATCTCACCTTTCTTAAATAAGTATGAAGAACACCTCATTTGCTATTTAAAATAACCAAACTCCAATTTTGCTGTCTTTAGTCTCTCCAAGAAAGGAAAGAAGTCTTCTTGATGATTATGTTTACTCACTACACACAATGGCTTTCACACGTCTCAAGCTGTAACATGTAGAGGCGTTTAGATGTGTTTGTGCAAACCCCTTAGATTTGCCCACCTTATAGACAGAAAGTAGGAACGCCATATATGATACAAAACCCGAGAGCATCTGAAAGCATGTGTGAAAAAATCAGACTTCTTCCGTATGTCTCAAGTGTCTTTGGTTTAATATGAAGTGTTAAAAAAAATAAATTCAAGTAACAGTCATATGATAGGTAAGAGGCAGCTCCTCTACACCCCTGCTATGCAGCCTCTACAAAACCAAGGGGTTTGTTAGATCTCTGGCCCCTACCCAAACCTACCAATTCAGCATGTGCATTTTAACTAAATCCCCAGGTAGTTCATTTACACACTGAAGTTTGAGGCACACTGCACAGCACCAAGGTGCTGAGCAGATTTCTGAAAATATTTAGCCTGACTCATTACATCTGGAAGTTTTGCCCTGAGAGCACACATAACCACCTTACCTTGTTCAGGTGTGAATACAAAGAACCGTCAGAAAATATAAATGGTATTCTTCGTATCAATAAAAGAGAAAACTAAATAGAAATATGAGGTGCAAACATCTCTTTTCTATTTATAGAGATGGATATGAACTATATACAAATTTATATATATATTAATGTACATGAAAATGGCTTAGCAACAAAATAGAGGCAGATCTTGGATTGTTGTAATACTAAATGGGAGATGAAGAGCCCTGACAAAGGTTAAAACAAAGCAATGCAAATTTTCAGGTTATGCTGACTGCGTAATTCTCCAGGGTTTCTACATTGAATCATTTAGATACTTAAACTAAAGGTAAATTGAAAATTGTTATTTTTTTCCTCTAAAATGAGCTGCTGAATACATGTGAGCTCAGCTCTAAGAATCCTGCTTTCTCTCTCCTCCCTCTCTCTCATCACTCTCATTGTCAAACCATGAATAGTTGGAGCAATAGCATGTCTCTTCATTCCAACGAAAGTATTCTTTAAACTCCTTGGTAGAATTTATCCTCCCTACAGCTGTGTTCCACCTCTGCCCTTATAAATACACACACAGACATTTATTTTACCATTTCTACTCTACTTTGTAACAGGGTGAATTCTTGGGCAGTGTTTATATAAGGTTCACACTTGCTTATTGATAGCTGTGTTTTATCATATGTTTCTTAACAGGAAAATCTCATTTTACTAATGATAAAGCTGAGTTCAAAGAACTCTTTAGAAGTGTTATGTATAAACAATCATGAAAGCCTGTTCCCAGCCAGAACAAGGCAGGCTCTGCTTTCCTACTCGTGAGATACTGCACACAACAAGCATTGAGTGAATTCTATTGATAATATTAATTTCTTACCATTTGGCTTTACTCATTTTCTTTTATTCTTTTCTTACCAAATGTCCACTTTTTAATGTTTTATGTTAATATAGTGTATTTGAGGAAAGCTTATGTTTACAGAAAAATTAAGTAAAAGCTAGAGTTCTCATATAACCCACAAACTCTGCCCTTCTTGTTTCTCCTATTAGCGTAGGAGAAAGGGACCAGCAGTTAGCGTAATGGCTATGTCACTGGACTCCCACGTAGTCAACCATGGTTTGAGTCCCGGACCCGGTGGCTTAAATTCATGCTGGGCGCGTTTGCGTGCATGCCCAAGAACCCAAGAGGAGAATGGAGAAGAAGGGAATGTGGCATGGCCATCCCCCCAGGGGGTGATTTCTCACTTTCTGTCTCTGTCTCTCTCTGTCTGTCTGGCAAGCACACGCGCCCTATAGCAAAAAAACCTCTCCAAAAAAAAAAATATATATATGTATATATACATATATATATATATATATATACCCTGCATTTATGTGATACTTTCATAACAATAATGATACATAATTCTTGACTCAACTCAATAGTTTACATTAGGATTCACTCTTTGTATCTTACATTCTATGGGTTCAAATACACATTTTTCATTGTATCACCACTGCAATCAATTTTGGATTTTCTTTCCACATAATTAAGAGGACTGTCTCTAAAAACAAAAAGAAACATACTTCTATTGATCACCCCAGTACCAGAACTAAGGAATAGCTTTTGTTTCTTCTGGTTTTGTGTTTTTCTCAATTCTAGATACTGGCTTTTCTTAAGGGAGTCGACCTTTCAAGCATTTGTTGGGCAGCTATCATTTTCAAAGGAGCATAGTAGGTGTCACTGAAGAGCCGGAGATTTATCTGACATTGATTCTCCTTGTGGAATTGAGGCGCAAATAGGAGAGACAAGACATGTATATAAGGTAGACGAGGTTCGAGAAATAAGAAAAGTTATGGTGAATTGGGTGGGTAGGAAAAGACTGACTCTATGAGAAAGGCAGCATTTGAGGGCCTGGAAGGACCAATGGAATTGGAAAGCGAGTCAATCAAGTTTAGGTTCTGACTGAGAGACTACCTCTAATGAAACTGCAGATAGAAAACCTGGGTCTGAAGAAAGTTAAGGAGTCCAGATTGGCTGACTGCAGGGTTAGTGAAAGGAAGGAATGGCCAATAAAGCTGAAAAGTGGCTTACTCATTTCTGTATCAAATACTTCTAGTACCTTTAAAGAGGTGCTTCTCAAAGCAAGATAACCAGACACACCAGAGCCATTTCTTAGAACCAAGTTTCTCCTGCCACCTAAACAAGATCAATCTCCCAGGGTATTTATTTCACCTTACACTCACTGAATCAGGATCTGGGATAGAGGAGTGAATATAGAAACCAAAAATTCAGATTTTCAAGGAAGTACATACATGAAAACTGCTGATAATTTCTTAAGGCAGTTGGAGAATGGATAAGAACAAATATTTTATTTTATGATCATTTTTAATTGAATACAGTATCCACACAAGTTTTTGGATACAAGAACAAGTCTTCAAAATACTTATCTATGAAGTAAATACAATCCATTCTCCTCTCTCATTTGGTGTATTTGGGTAAAATGTAAGAGCACCACACCCAAAGAAGGTGGAAGACTTGGGGCCAGGCGGTGACACAGTGGTAACCCAACTGGATCCACACCGAAAAGGTCCTGGGTTTGCTTGAGCAAACCTCCTTGAGCCCAGTAAATGTATATGCCTGTCATCTCAGCCAGCTGAGACGAGGCGGGGGGAGGAGGGGATAATTGCAGCATGAAAGCCCTGTTTGGGTGTCTCTATCTCTCATAGAAGACTACATAAAACTAAACAAATTAGACAGAAAATTCTAATGTGCTTCTAATATGTTGAAACATATACACACTCTTTGGCATAAACTCTGCTGTGTCTATCTGCATAACCCTCTCTTTATCTACAGTGATCGACTTTGGCCTCCTCCACACCACCCCTGGTTTGATGACATATCATAATAATGTCACTTGGCTATTCTTGAAAAACAGCTACTAAATGTTGATGATACTTACTACAGCAGTATTTATGTGAGAATCCAAAAATACTTGGGAAAATGTTTTGAAGGTGCAAAGGCTGGCATGACCATAAATTCTGAGAAACGCTGCAGCTGGGCAGAAATATAAAGTTCAATGGCCTCTGCTTTCCTGCCCTATTTTATTCATAGTTTTGGACACTGATGACTTAGTCTCACTGGACCTGGGGGTTCTTCCTAGCTGGGGAACTATTAAAATGAATTGAAGAATGTCATATTTCCTTGGTTTCATTTGCTTCTAAAGACATCCTAATTTAGTATGAAGCTACCGATTCACTGGGCAGTCTGCAATCAGAATAACCAAACTACAGTTCTACACCATTTAGCTCAGATTCTTGAAGATTAAACTTCAGACTTTTCTATCCAAACAGAAATTAAAACACAGGGAAAATCAGAGTCATCAAAATCAGGCTTATCGCAGAATGTGCCTGAACAGAATGGCCCTGATAACACAGATACCAAGTCCTCCCTTTAAAAGATACTGAACTTACTAGATAATGTGGACATGTAGACATATATGACACATTACCAGAAAGACAGGTGTCAGGTAGTCAAAGACAGCCGGCCCCGAACTATAAGCACCGTTACCAATCATCCCCATGGGCAATCAACTGCTTCCCCAGCCCCAATCTTCGCCTCCCACCAACTCTCCACACATGTGTATATCAGCGTGAAACAGGAGCATTTGGACTATTTTATTTCCTTTAAGTATCTCATTGTTCCTAGCAGAGTATTATAAAGGGTATGATCAAAATATGTAGTCATTGGGACCAGCAGTTAGTGTAATGGCTATGTCGCTGGACTCCCATGTAGTCGACTGTGGTTCGTGTCCCGGACCCGGTGGCTTAAAACTCATGCCGGGCATGTGTGCGTGCGTGCCCAAGATCCCAAGAGGAGAATGGAGGAGAAGGGATTGCGGCGTGGCCATCCCCCCTGGGGGGGGGGATCTCTCGCTTTCTGTCTCTCTGTCTCTGTCTATCTGGCAAGCACATGTGTCATATAGCAAAAACATCTCCAAAAAAATATATATATATATGTATATATATATACATATATATATACATATATATATATGTATCATTGAGTCCATCTGGGTCTGCAGGTTACTTCAATATCCTCTAAACCAGCAGTCCTCAGCCTTCCCAGCACCAAGGACTGGCCTCATGGAAATGATTCTTCAGTAAACTGGAGGCTTTGAGGAGGGTTGGTACCAGGTTAACCCAAGTGCACTACATCCACTGTGCACCCATATCCACCACTAACACATTGCAGTATACAACGAGACAGTCACACAACAACAGGGCTTGTGCTCTCATGAGGTTCTAATACCACTGCGGATCCAGTGGTGCTAGGCAGCAACGTCGGTGATGGGGAGCCCTGCCAACCCAGATGAAGCCTTGCTTGCTTGCCCTCAGTGTGGCAAGAGGCATAGGGAGGATGGCTAACAGACTGCAGACCAGCACCAGACCGCAACTGGGAGTCTGTGGACCCCAGCTCTAAATCACTCATCTCAGCCTGAGACTGGCTTTTCACTGTCTTCAGTTCCATCACAATAATGTTTCTTATAAATTCCATGCCCACTTCAGAAATTATTTTCCTGGATGGAGGCACAAAGTAGAGGATGAATGTTCTACTTTCTCGCAGTTTATATCATCATATCTGCTCAAAACAAGAGAACTGTGCTTTTGTTTATTCTTCCTTCAATATTTGTTAAAAGATAAACATTTTTTCAAGTGTACTGCATTGTTGTTTTTGTGTTTTCCACAAACACTATGTTTTTCATGTATAAGGCCATGTCACTTTCACTTAGGTAACATGCCCCACTCCCCATGTTGAATGCATTTCCACAGCTCGTTTGGGAGGTCCTGGGCAGCCACATCCTTCTCACTACATATTAAACCCTTTATTCACATGAAGTAATTTTTTAATGTCACATCAGATTTCCCTTAGCAAAACTTTTGTCTTATATAAGTTGCCACCCTTTTATGGTCGTTAGGGAATCATGCCTACATTTTCTCTGAGCTTTAAGAAACCTACTTTTTGGGCCAGCAGGTGGCATGATGGTTAAGGGGCTGGACTCCCACAAGACCAACAGCAGTTCAAATCCCGGACCTAATGGCTTGCTTCCTCCCTCTCTCTTTCTCTCTCTCTCCTTGTCTCTCTCTGATGAGTGCACATGCCCTATAGAAAATTTAATAATAATAATAATAATAATAATAATAATTGATTCTTTAAAAAAAAACTCTATTTTCACAAAGTCTAAATATTACACAAGAATGTCTAGTCTTCTAACCCTTTGTCATATTAAAACTCTAAAAAAGAATTCCTAAAATTTAATTATTTTCACATTTCTTGCTATTCTTCCTTATTAATCTAAATAATAGACCAAAACAGCTCATTCCAAGTCCACTTGCCACAACCTACTAAGCCTTCCTGATACATATGCATAAACACACACACACACACACACACACACACACACACACAGAATTTTCCTTTCTGTTTTCCCAGACTTCAAGTTTTCTTGAGTGGGGCCAAATAGTTGGGGTCACAGTGATTAAATGAAAGGGCTACCCAAGCTTCCCTATAGCTGAACCTCATAAATAGAATTTGATTTTTGCAAGACAGATAAAGAATGTATTAAATTAGATGCTATGTATTGCTAGAGTGAAACTTCCAGAGGAGAGACAAATATTTTATGGGGAATCCTTCATATCTGCTTTACCTTGACTCTGTTGTTGTTGTTACATGAATTGTAATAGCTTATTTCATAATCCCCATCAATTCAAGAAACCTTCAGGTTAGCAAGTATATTAGAGCTGGGTAAGGAGAAACAGAGAGATATACATGAGTACATGCGCATACATACATTACATAGATACATACACACATATGTGATTTTTGAAGATCCAGCTTCACCCTTTGAGAAGTTCTTCTCTGTTTAATACAAGCAATTCTCGATGGCATAGATTATTCAGGAGTTCTTTTTAGCTTTTTTGCCTCTTTGCCTGGTCAATCCAAATTCAACACTTATACTTAATAGTGATTCAGTATGAGAGAAAGAAAATGCCTCTCTACCCACCCTTGAGTTTAGAGTGGTAAAAGATAAAAAGTTATGAGAGCATTCTGGTTTTGAAAGAATCAGAATGCCTATTTATTTCTCTTCTGTGGAAGTGCACTTGAAAAGTAAAACGTGAAACCCTACCCCAGTGTGAGATTAAAAGCAGAGGGAGGTTTTCCTCATAACTACAAATGATCTACACAGAGAGAACAAGTAATGATGAGTTTTTGAAAATGATAAGATTGTAGCAATCCAAAGCACTGCAAGAAATTGGCAAATTGTGAAACGACCACACACCAGAAGGAGCAGCAGCAAAGCTCTAATTTTGCCAGCTCTCTAGTTTCTGCAAATTCAAGAGGTGCAGGTGGCAGGAATGCTTTTCTTCTTTAGGGGCAGCCAGACCTCCTCCATCATGAGATACATACAGGAGGTTTGCTGTGTGGTCTTCATCTGAGAAAGTGGAAAGTGAGAAGATAATGGCCACAGGGCACCGGGCAGTTGAGGTATCTGTAAACTAATTTCTGTCATTGCTGCAAGGATACAAATCCTGTTGGCTTGATTGAATGTGAGAACTGCCAGCATGTTATAAACATTAACAGAGTCTACAGAAGTGACTTCTACTGTTGACTAGATGGCTCCCTTTGGAATGAGGTTACAACTTCCAGAGATAAGGCAAAGTAATACCAATTTAAAGACTAGAACCTGCATAGATGGGGAAGACTCTGGGGGCATATGGAAGCTGCGGGTCATCTTTCAGCAATAAGCTCCTTGACATCTACAGACCAAAATCCTGTCCTGGTTTAAAAATTCCTTCCCCGTTTCAAATGACAATAAGTAAAAATAGAGCCATAATAATAAAACAAGAAAGCACCCAAATGTCATATATACTTTGTAGATCTATTGAGACCCACTCCCCAAATTCTGAAAGCTATTTGAGATTCTTGGCCCCATCGCAGACATGATGGAAATAAACTATTAGAGATTCTAAACAATGATGACCTCCCTGTTCAGATCAGCTTCTCCTTTTCCAGTGAGCTAATTAGGCAGTCCATCCTTTCCTGCCCCACCACAAATACTACATGCACAGAACCCCAAAGACCTACTCCCTACTACCCCATATTGTACCTTTCTGGTTTCTGATGTAGTCACTTGTCTGTTTCGTGGTAAGTAGCTTTGTCTCTTCTAGAAACCCTAGCTCCTTTCCCTGGTTTGGCCACTGCTTCTCCACGGCTGCCTCCATCTCTGCAGTAAAGTTTTCATGCCTGATGATGGCACAGTGATTGAGCAAATCTCTAGAAAAGTGAGTAACTACTCCTCCTTTCCCATCATTCCCTAATGGCTCTTTTTGTAAAGTCTTCATTACCAATTAATTTACAAATGTCAGTTACACTTACTATTTCCTTTCATTTTTGTTCTTAAAGAAAAGATATAAACAATTGGCTGAATATCTTCAATGCGATAAAATTTAAAGTGATTTTGTACTAAACTTCATATCTTAAATGTTTATGTGTGTGTGTAGCTGCCTACACACACACACACACACACACACACATACACACACACAAGGTTCTCACCATAGGATGCAAGTACTAGACAGAGACAGAGATAGAGAAGGAGAATCACACCCCTGGCAGATGGCTATGTCACAATCCCTTCTCCTCCATTTTCCTCCTGGGATTTTGGACACACATACACACACACACACACACACACACACACAAAGTCCAGTGTGATTTTCAAGCCGCCAGGTCAAACTGTGATTGGCCATGTGGAAGTCCCATGCAGTAACCACCATGTTGTCACCTGCTGGCTCCACTGGTAAAACAGTTTAAAGATCTCTGGCCTCTTTAATTCACTACACTTTTACTAATGAATTCATTCAATAACATTTATTCCTCCCATTTTCTTAATTTTGGTCTTACAAAATATTTTGTCCAAAAGAGTTTTGCTATAATTGGTGAGTTATAACTGATATTTTCTATTTTTCCCAATTATTTCAATGTAAAAAATTCCAAAATAAATTTATTTTCATTTATTTTCACATATTTTGACCTTTGCTCCTTTTACTTATTCTAAGTACTGAATTTTCCATCTGTATGCTGATGTTTAAGTATTTCCTGTATTTGTTATATAACATGTACCTTTCTTTTGCAACATAATTATAGCTACAGTGTGTAATTACGGCTTAATCATTGCATCCATTCTGTTCAATGATCCCTTTACTAAGTGGAATTACACCTTTATCAAGTGCTAGTTTTCAAAGAGCAAGCTATGTAGTCTTGCAGAGTTTTCCACAGCACTGGCTGTTCCAGAACAAAGCATTCTCACAGGGAGAATGATTCACAAAAATCTGATAGCAATTCAAGCTGATAGAAAACCACAAACTCTGTATTTTAGTCATGATACAGGTAAGAAAATATTGTGAAACTGAATCAGTATTTAAAATATAGAAATCAACTGACTTTTTTAAGTTTCTGTCATAGGAAGCATGTACTTGCTGGAGAGAGACAGAGAGTCAGTAAGAGGAAAAGTGCAAAATCAGTCCCCAGGGGCTGATAGCCATGCTGCAGTCCTTTGTCCTCCATTTTCCTCCTGGGATTTTGGACACACATGCACAGGTTCACAGCATGATTTTCAAGTTGTCAAGGCCAGGACTCAAACTGCAGTCTGCCATGTGGGAGTCCAGCACCCTAACCACCATGCCACCTGCTGCCTCCAGAAATAGGCTGACTTCTGAAAAAAATACTTTGAATAGTTCACCTTTCACAGTTCAATTTTATTGTTCTTTAATTATCAGAAGGCATGTGTGCTCACCAACGATATAGAAATAAAGCAAGCAAGCAGCCTTCAATGGGCATGGTCACATCCCAATCCCTTCTCCTCCATTTCTCCATCCTGTAAAGACCTGGGTACACACACATATGAGTGCCCAGTGTGTTTTTCAAGTGGTGAGGCAGATACTTGAACCATAGTTGGCCATGTGGGATCTGGCTTCCTTAACCATTAGGCTATGGGGGGGGGGGGGGGGGGGGGGTGCCAGCAGGTGGAATGGTGGGTAAGGGGTGCCAAACTCCCACATGGCTGACTGCTGTTGGAGTCCTGGACCTGGCAGCTGCTATGTTTCTCTCTCTCTCTCTCTCTCACTCTCTCTCTCTCTCTCTTCCTCTCCCTCTCCCCCTCCCCCTCCCCCTCCCTCTCCCTCTCCCTCTCTCTGTCCCTCTCTAGTCCAATAAAAATAAATGAGTAAATAAAGTTAAATAAAATAGTTCTAAATAGAAATAAATAAATAAAGTTAAATAAAATAATTCTTTTCAAAAAACAAAATCTTAAGGCTATGGGGCTGGCCCCAGGTACAACTTTTTAAGATGTATTTGAATTAGCATATTGTTTCCTTTTCAGATTTTGTGCTCTGAAGAAACTTCATCAGAAGTAAATAAAATTAATATGCAGTTACTGTTTAACCTTGGGTTTTATCACCTCAAATTCTGTTTTTAAAGGAGGGTATAAGTCAATTAATAAGTAAAACAATGTTTTTATTAGCAATATTTATTTTTAGACTCTTCTGTACTGGACACTATGCTCTCTAGGCTTTATATGAATCATATATTTTAAGCTACAGACAAAATGATATTGGTCCTATTATTATCCTCATTTTACAGATGAACTAACAGGTTTTTAAAAGGTTAAATGACTTCCAAAAGTCGCACAACCATTGCGATTATAGCATCAATAATAAGTGACCTCCTTTGAACCCACAGGCTGATGAGGTCTACGAACTTTTGGGTTATGCAAGTTAAATAGTATTTCCAAGGGTCATCATGGGAAAAATCAGAATCTATTACCTTAAAATCACTGAGACATGAGAGAAATCACATTGTGTGCATACTTCAGTACCCAACACACTGGGAGCAATGTGCCCAGAAGGGTTTTAGTGGGATTACACCATGGACATGACAGATGAGAATTTCAAATCGCTCTCGGCCTCTATCTTCAATCCATTGACACCACCTGGCTGCTGTGTTATAATTTTTACTATAACCAAAGGGTTTTCTAATAATTAGATTACAAGTAAGAAAGACTGACCATAATTTTACAAGCTTCAAACCAATGCCATTTTGATTTGTTAGATGTCATGAATGAACCACAAAATTATTATACATGTGTATCTATGTGTACATTATATAGATATGTAAGGACAAGCACAGTTTGCAAGTTTGCATACCTTTAAATAATATGAAGTATTTATACCCTGATATTATGCAACATGTATTTGTACCTTTTAGTGTAAAACTCTTTTATTCAACATTCTCTGACTGTAAAATAATTTTGAATAATCCTGTTTTGGAGAGAGTCACAATGTATGTCACAGGCATAATCTCTGCTCAAAGAAATCAAACCCAATAAATATCAAGACCCAATAAGACTCAGTTTAGTGTCTTTCTTCAGATTCTGAAGAGCATACTGGATTTTACAGTGTCTCAGGACTTATGATCTAAATTAATGTCATCACTTCCTCAACGAATCACAATTATGCCAATAAATGGGAATTTCCAGGTAACAAGATGTTGATGACAGCCATTTTATTATTTATACACATATATGCATCATATATACATGGCATCCACAACTAAAACGAAGGGGATAGTTGAAGCTCCATTTCTCCAGCAAACGCTCACATTATTTGTAGCCCAGTTGCCCATAAAACTTTCAGCAGCTGAATAAATATCAGAATTCTACCCCGTCTTCGTTTCAATTTACTCACACACCTGTGAGCCCCTTTCCACTTTCCAGATAGAACGCCAGGAGCCCGGATCCTAGTGGTGTTAATAGGAGTTGAGTGCTTAATTTCCTACATGATGCATATACAAACACCCTTACATGTCAGGCTCCAAAAGCATAATACAAAAAAGAAATAACAACTGGTTTTATATGGAATCCTTCATATACAAATTATCCCACAGAGCTTCACAAACAATGAATTCAACACCGGTAGTGCGGGGATGGTGTAAACAAACACACCAGCCACTGAGTGCTCAGCAATAACTCACACAGAGAGGCCTCCTTGAAATGTCAAAAACTATATCTCTTCCCCAGTATTCCTTCCCAAAACAGAGGATCAGCCTATGAAGCTCAGTGTCAATCACACAACTCCATTCACACTTGATAGGAGGGAAGTCAAAATTCTTTATTTAAAGGAACGATACAGCAACTTGCACAGACACTTCCCAAGGAGAAACATGGTGTGCCATGTTAAATCAATTTACTTGGTGCCAGGTTACCAGACAGATGTATTTCTTTCTTTATCTAAGTGTATTTATTTATTTTGTCATTGAGAGAGAAAGTTACCCCCACCAGGTTACTTATGCTGAAATCCACCCCAGCCTCAGCTAGCTGGGATCACGGGCACACACATTCCTGGCATGTACAGAGTGACCCCAGGATATGAAACCAGAACCTGCCTATATCACTCCAACATCACAGAACTGTATTCCTGCTGAGCCAGCGGCTAGCCCCTAGAACCGTTTATTATTGATTGCTGCTAAGGGCTTGAATACTACTCATCATACCTACTCATTTCCATTATCTCCACTGCCCCTGCCCACTCTCACATTTGAGCCTAAATAACCAGTTTTAACACCCACAAAGCTTTTGTGTGTGTGTGTGTGTGTGTGTGTGTATGTGTGTGTCAGAGAGTGTGTGCATTTACCAGAGAAAAGAAGAGAGGAAGAAAGCACCTGTAAGATTGGGCACGGTCATGTTGCAAGCCCTTCTCCATTTGTCCATCCTATGGGAATTTGAGCTCATATGCACATGTGCCTGGCATGTTTTTCAAGCCATTGGGTCTAGGATTTGAACTGCATGGTAAGCCATGTGGAACCCAGCTACTTTAACCACTAGGCCAAGAGACTAACCCCCAAGCAGTATTTTTTTTTTTTTTAAGGTTTTTGCCACAGGGCGCATATGCTTGCTGGAGAGACAGTGACAGGGAAAGTGAAAAAGCACACACCCCCCCCCTCAGGGGGAATGGCCATCCAGCAATCCCTTCTCCTTCATTCTCCCCTTGGGATTTAGGGTATGCATACACACGTGCCCAGTATGAGTTTCAAGCCACCTGATTTAGAGCTGGAACTGTGATCAGCCATGTAAAAATCCAGCACCTTAACTACCATGCCATGTACTAGCCCTCAAAGAATATTTTATTGGTCGTTGGGAAAGTCATGACATATTTTTGCATAGGAAAACATTGAAAAATACATCATGACTTTCCTAACAACCTCATAATACTTAACTTACACTCAGTATTTTCGCTGCCCTCACTTTCTTTTTTCTAATTTTATTCTAGGAGTTGTGTATATGTCTTCCTCACCAAAGTAACATTTTTTTTTTTTTTTTTTTTTTGGAGAGGTTTTTCGCTATAGGGCGCGTGCGCTCGCCAGACAGACAGAGAGAGACATAGAGACAGAAAGCGAGAAATCACCCCCCAGGGGGGATGGTCACGCCGCAATCCCTTCTCCTCCATTCTCCTCTCGGGATCTTGGGCACGCACGCACACGCGCCCGGCGTGAGTTGTAAGCCACCAGGTCCGAGACGCGAACCATGGTCGACTACGTGGGAGTCCAGCGACATAGCCATTACACTAACTGCTGGTTCCCCAAAGTAACATTTTCATAAGAAATCCTGTGTTATGTTTGTAGCCACCACTCCCCACCTCTTTCCTCCACTCACAGGATCTCCTCAAGTACTCGTGAGCAATCAGCACCTTGATAACAAATTCTCACTAGAAGTTGACTAAATAAGTACAAGAAAATTATTTTAGCATGCATATATCTCAAAATAAAGAATGTAAACATTTCCATATTTAGTTTTTCAGTATATCTAACACAACAGAAGAATGAGGTAGTTTGGTTTTTGTTTTGTTTTGTTTTTGTTTTTGTTTTGTTTTTGCTTTTTGTTTGTCTGTTTGTTTTTATCATTAGTGGAGAGAAATGAGCCTTTCCAAATCTCTACTTCAGTAATAGTCAGCTACCCCTCATCAAAATTTCTTTGAGTTTCTTCAAGTCCGCAGAAAGCTGTCTGATGACCAGAAGGAAAAGTAGAACTTCAGATCACCGATCATTGCCCTAGACAACTCCTCCAAAGCATCTGTTCCAGGCAAGTCATAGATTGTCCTCTGGGAACCACAGGCCAATACTGGCAGAGGTCTCAACGTCAATTTCCAGGAAGAGGAAAAGGACAAATTTGCATCTCTCTTTGGTTTTTCAGAAAAGGCCTTTAAGGTCACCTGGGGTCCTGGGTCACCTCCCACCAGTGCTGACACACTTACAGCATTTATGAGGTCAGAGCAGCTGGATGAAATGAGCAGCCCTCTCCTCATGCATCTTGCTCTCCTCTGCAAGGGGAGGCTGTCAGAGGCAGCTCAGGGCTGCCACCACCTTCTAAGTACAAGAAGCTCCTTCTCCTTCATTTTCAGTGGATTTTATTTGGATCACTGGGTACCATTCACTCAGCTCATTGTCCCCCACCTTTGATTCTTTTGAGACCCCCAGAATCTCAGATCTTAATTAACATTCTTTTCTTTTTTAAAAAAAGATTATGTATGTATTTCTTTCATGAGCAAGAAAAACAACACCCTCAAAAGGATCTGGATGCTGTGACCCAGCCGCAACTGGCCCTGGATCATGGGCACAACTCAGGGAGTTCTTTAGAGCCAACAAGGAACACTCCAGCGTGGGTCAGCCTTAAAGAGCAGAGCATCTTAATGCCGAGCCACAGTCTGGCCTTCTCACTTTGTCTTTAAACCACCCCATGATCCATGACTCCCCTTGCCTGAGCCAGTTTCTCCATTTTCTTCCCTGTGTTCATGGCTCAGAGACCCATGGCCATCAAGAAATTTATATTGGGAACCAGCAGTTAGCATAATGGCTATGTCACTGGACTCCCACGTAGTCGACCGCGGTTCCCGTCCCAGACCCGGTTGCTTAAAACTCACGCCGGGCGCGTGTGCGTGTGTGCCCAAGATCCCGAGAGGAGAATGGAGGAGAAGGGATTGTGGCGTGACCATCCCCCCTGGGGGGTGATTTCTCGCTTTCTGTCTCTATGTCTCTGTCTGTCTGGCAAGAGCATGTGCCCTATAGCGAAAACCTCTCCAAAAAAAAAAGTTAAAAAAAAAGAAATTTATATTGACCAAAATTCTATCATGTTTTCTTGATTATATTTTGTGTTTTGAAAAACAATTTACATCAACAGGAAATCTATGGAGCCCAGGTTCACTCACAGTCTGTGTTACCTCAAGTTGTGTGATCTTCGGCTAGTTACACCATGGTGCCTCTCCTTTAAGCAGAGTAATAAGAGTATTTATCTACCCCATATTTTTTATTGGATTAATGGCATTAACACAGGTAAAGTGCCTTTGTCTCAAAGACGCACTATAGATGTGCAGTTTATTTTGGTTAATAACAACGTGGAATTAAAATAGACTAGCAACCGTGACAAGCAAATACTGAAATCCCAGGTGTTTAATATAGTAGGCTCATTTCTTGCCCTCACAAAGTCCAACTGGATGTTCTAGTGGGTTAGAGTTCTTCCTTGTGATTCAATAACCCAAGCATCTTTGTCTTGTGACTCTGCCACCCCCTAGGGTCTTCAATTCACTGCAGGATCTTCTAATCCAGGCAATAGCCTGGGAAAGAGAGAAAGCAGGAGCAATGAAGCTGTGAGGGTGATGTTTATGGGTTCAGTCTGAAAGGGGCACATCCCATTGGCCCAATCACATGACTGCACCTAACTGCACAGAGCTTTAGTCTAGTTATGCACCCAGGAGAAAGAAGGCTTTGGTGATTACATCTTAGTTTAGTCTCTGCCACAACCACCCGTGGACCTCAAGAGAAATTGCTCCTGAACAAACCTCAGGCCTAATCTAAGACTGAAACAATTTAGACACTAATTAAGTCACTTTGAGTTATCAGCTGCTGATACTATCTCTTATCACCTATAACCTGTCTTTTCTCTCATTTCCTTATCCTTATCAACCTGAGCCAAGCTACATGGTTGCAACGTGGGGAGGCAGGAGGGACAGCCATAAGTTTCCAGGCTGATTGTTTCTTTATCATAAAAAGGCATCCAAACAAAGATTCACTAAACCCAATCTGGCCTGACAGCCTGAGGCTGAGCTGTAGGACTCAGCATGATTACTCCACCTCTCAAATGTCACACTGAGATTCCACTAAAGAGGCCTGGTACACACTCCCTTCAGTCCTATGTTAGCTGTCAACCAGAATTCAGGCAGTCCTGGGCCAGCAGGTGTCATGGTGGTTAAGGGCGGTGGACTCCCATATGGTCGACCATGCTTCGAGTCCCGGACCTGACAGCTTGCTTTCTCATTTCTCACTTTCTCTCTCTCTCTCTCTCTCTCTCTCTATCTCTCTCCCTCTCTCTCTCTCTCTCCTCTCTCACTCTATCTCTCTCCACCCCACTCTGGTCAAAATACAAAATAAAGAAATAAAGAAAACTAAATAAAATAATTCTTAAAAAAATAGAATTTAGGCAATATCTAGTCTTCCAGGCCAGGAACAGAGCCATCTCTCTGCGCTCAAGGACTCTCTTCTCTTGTCTCCCTCAGGGTTCAGAGCACCCGACCTCCTCATTGCTTAAAGACCCCTTTTCTATCGAGATAAAAAATAATTGTATAAAAGAGTTTCTGGGCCTGTCCATGGCCTAGTAGTTAAAGGAGCTAGATTAGTTTGAGTCCCTACCCTGGGGCCTGAAAAACATACCAGGTGTGTGTGCATTTGTGCCCAAAATCCTAAAAGGAGGGAGAAATAGAGAGGGGATTGTAGCATGATCCTGACCTATAGGAGGGTACTTTTTTGCTTCCTCTCTCTCTCTTTCTCTCTCTTTCTGTATCCTCCTCTTCTTCGTTTCTCTCTACAGCAAGCACATGCACCCTCTGGCAAATTTAAAAAGAAAACAAAAAAAGAGTTCCTGTGTAAAAACTATAGTTGGTTCTGAAAGTTAAATTGTTTTATGTTCAAAAATCCAAGGATACAATGTTCATAACTCTACTCTCCAAATTCAATTATGACATTGTGCTTTGGGAACTTATTTCTTCCAGATCCCAACCTTGGCCTTGGTCTGATGCTTGCTTTTGTGGGATTTTTCTGCTGCCAAACATCTTGTCAAATCATTAGAGACCCAAAAAGGTTGGCTCTGATATGACATAGATCATTGGCTTGAAATTCCAGAAATAAATGATTCATAAGTTTTAAATTGCGTGCCATTCTGAGAAACGTGATGAAATCTTGCACACTTCTCCATTCTGCTTAGGTTCTGAATATCCTTTGTCCAGCGTACCTGCTGTGTACTCACCTGCCTGTTGGTCACATGGTAGCACTCTCAGTCCTCGGGTCAAAAGCGCATAGTATATATAGGATTCCCGTACTAACTGAGATTTCAGGCACCCACTGGAGGTCCGGGGACATAGTCTCTGTGCTTAAAGGGGGAGTACTGTAATATCTATCTTTCTTTTTGAAATTTTATTTATTATTATTTTAATTTGTATGGGGCATGTGAGCTTACCAGAGACAGACAGAAAAAGAAAGAGAGAGAGAGGGAAAATGAGAAAGCAAGTTGCTAGGGCTGAGACTTGAACCTCAGTAGGCCATGTAGGAATCGAGCGCCTTAACCACCACATCATCTGCTGGCCCCTGTGATATCTATCTTGAGAGGTTGTTGTAAACTTTAGGTGAATTAAAACATGTAGGGTGTGTAGAAGAGGGTTGACACATAGTAAGTTTTCATCATAATAATTATAAGCTGGAGTACACCATTGTTCACTACAAAAGAGACATACCTCCCCTAAAACAAAATGTTCCAACCTCCAAGCTATGAAAGGATACCTCAGGGTATGGGTACCTCAGTCTTCAGAGATTCTAGACAAAATCTTCAGCCATCACCTTCTCTACGTAGTCTCAGTATGGAACTTCACAGGACTGTGTACAAATATTATTATTTTTCATGTATCACAGTGTGATAGGAAAACACTGCCATAAAACAACTAGAGAAACTATGACCCGCAAAAGGAGATCTCATTCTATAAAAGTTGAAACAGCAGCAAGTGAGGATATACTCAGCCAGTTTTTCACCACATTGAGGCCATTAACTTCTGACCCAGGTTTCTGAGAAATCTTTCACAGGGCAGAGCATCACGCCAGAGGAGAGAAGACTAGCGATGCAGGGTTTCTTAAGCACTGACCTGAAAGTTTCTATAAGTGGTTCCTAAACCAGGAATTGTCAATAATGTCTCATAAAAGGAGATTTTCATTCTCAGAATACTAGAACTCACCCTAAGCCTGCCTGAGATTCCCACAGGAACTCCCATACTCATTCTACTATACTTAGAAAAGTCTGACTCTCCCCACCTTCCAAACTGAGAGCTAAATGGCACTTCTGTGCTCTCACTGAGAGCCAGGGCCTCGAATCCTCAGCCCTGTGTGACTTCCAAAATTGTTCATGGAGGAGACAAATTCAGGTAGTGGCCCTCTAGCCATTCATTCATTCGAACTTCAAAATATAAAAACAAATAGAAAAGGCAAGGAGTTGGGGACACACAGTGGCACAGAGGTAAAACACGATGCTCTGCAAGGCAGACCCACATAAGAAGGTTGTTAGTTTGTGTCCATAGGCCTCCCTGAACACATGCATGTGCCCATGATCTGGGCTGGCCGAGGATGGTGGGTCCCAGCATCAGGACCTTGTTGAGAGTGGAGTCTCTCTCTCCTTCTCTGTCAGAACTTTAAAAAGAAAACTTAAAAAAAAATTATGTACACAAACTATGTTCTCACCTGTGAATTTGAAAACAGTAATGCTAAGACTGGTGTTTTTTTGTTGTTTTTTGTTGTTGTTTGTGTTGTTTTGTTTTGGTTTGGTTTGGTTTTTTTTTTTTTGCTATGAGATGAGTGTGCTCTCCAGAGAGAGAGAGAGAGAGAAAGAGAGAGAACTCATCCCCCAGAAGGGATAGCCACACCACAATCCCTTCTCCTCCACCCTCCTTTCAGGATTTTGGACATATACGTACATGTGTCTGGGGTGATTTTGAAGCCTCTGAGTCTGGCATTAGAGTGGCAGCCAGCCATGTGGGATTCAGCTACCTCAACCTCTGTGCCTCCTGCTAGCTCTAGAGAAGGTTTTTGTTTTTTGTTGTTTTTTTTTTTTTAATTTTTTCATTTAAGCTTAAAATTTCTGTTAAGTTTCTTCTATGACAGAGAGAGAGACAGACAGACAGACAGGCATCCTCAACTGAGTCTTCGTGCCCTCATCCATCCCCAGTCTCATTTGGCCAGGTCACAATCACGGAGTGCTCAGGGAGGTTCCAAGTGTGCTTTCACGCAACGGTGTCCCCAGCAGAAACCGACAGCCTTGCCCATACAAGTCCAGTTGCATCACCATTGTGCCACCACCTGGCCCAAGACCAGATCTTGTATCACAAATTCAGGAATTTTTCCAGTCACTAAAGAGTTACACTGATGCTAGTTCAAAATCAAATTCTAATTTTTTTCAGGCCTCCTTAAATTAGCCTTCCATCATGTCATCCCACAACATGACAGGCGATTAAAATAGTACTTCTGTCTCAAGTCCACCGTGCAAAAGTACCTTCTGCTGAAAACGACAATCATAATGCTTTGCATTGTACAGCAGTTTACAATTTTAATGATGCTTTCATGTGTTTTGACTCCAGAAAAAATAAAAAGCTATCCCAGTCTACTTTTTTTTTTCCATTTTAAGACTTCTCTCAGTGCTATTTCCTCCTGGTC
The DNA here is from genome assembly GCA_026018925.1 of Tupaia tana. Classification (NCBI taxonomy): domain Eukaryota; kingdom Metazoa; phylum Chordata; class Mammalia; order Scandentia; family Tupaiidae; genus Tupaia; species Tupaia tana. The sequence goes on from JAKSZU010000002.1 coordinate 41,098,046, forward strand.
ATTATATGATTTAATTTGGGAAGGGGCGATGAGACCCTTGCTGGAGCCCATACAACAAAGAAATTTTTTTTCTTAAAATGTCAATGTTTTCTGAGCTTTTACAATGTGCCAAGAAAATGCTTCTAATGTGTTCTCTCACTTCCTTCACTAAGATGGAACCAGGTGTCTTCCAAAGGACAAAGAAATTCAGAGTCTTATAATTAAGTCAATTGAAACTTCGTTGAGCTTCTTACTAACTGCTGGATCTCTGACAACACATAGTAGGTATTGAATAAGCTTTTGATAAGTTAATTACTTAAATACTTTAATAATAATATGTATCTGCTCTGAGCTCTTCTAAAATTGACATCCTAATGAAATGCATCAATATGCCCCACACAGAGTTGATGAAACTGACAACCTGAATACATACCTTCAAATTAATGAGGGGTATTAGTTTATACACAAAACAACCACTTTTTATCCACTATGTTAATTCCAGTTTAATACAAATAATTCATTAATTCGAAGATTTTAAGATGTATAAATGTATGCCTTTTAAATTTGGAGTGTCCATCAACTTTTACAGAGAATACGAGAATGCATTTTTGTCATAATATGTGACTTAATCAAAGCTTCTTTAGTTAATGCACATGATCAGAAAAGTGAATGTACATTACCAGTTTGTCATTTAGTACTTTTATATAAGAATTTCAATTAGTTCCACCTTAAAAATTTGTCTTGCACTTTTTATTTTCAGCCTTTGTTGTTTCAGGTAAATGTACTTTAAATTACATTTTTAATAAATGGGTTTGAAATTTTATTTCTGAAAGAAATTTAGTTGCCAATTTCAAACAGCACATTTAATGTTTAAAAATGCTATATTACTCTGGGCAAGTCAGAGAGATTTAATTTATCAGAGAGATTTAATGTATCTCTTTTAGTGTTATAAATTCTTATTTTTATTTTAAAACCTATTTTAAGACATTCTTTATACACTGGTTTACACATTCTAATGTTTTTAGAATTTTCCTGCTATTGTTTGCATGAATAAAATGACTGAAGATAAAATTAATTTCATCAGAACTAGCAGGTTGCATAGTGGTTAAGGCCCTGGACTCCCATGTGGTCGACCGTGGTTTGAGTACCAGACCAAGCAGCTTGAAGCTCAGGCTGGGCACATGTGTGTGTATTCCCAAAATCCTGAGAGGAGAATAGAAGAGAAGGGATGGTGATATGCCTATCCCTTCTAAGGCGTGATTTCTCGCTTTCTATCCCTTTGTCTCTGCAGCAAACACACACATCCTATAGCAAAAATGTATCTCAAAAAAAAAAATTAATTTCATCACTATTTGACATGGGGTGTTACCATCATTTGAAGACTTTTATAACTTACATAAAAACATTAATATTGCCATTTTTGTTGGTTCAAAACAGTATAACATTTGGATTTTCATATGAGTTGAACTAATACAAAGACATATTCTAGCTTTAAAGTACAGCAGCTAAATTTCAGAATTGAATAGCATGTTTTCTGGGAGGCTGCATGTTATAGCAGAAAATATAAATTGGGGAGTTAATCAAACATAGTTTTGAATCTCAGCTCTGTGACCTTGTAAAAATTCTTCTCAGAGCCCATAATTTCCTTTCCTATTGAACAAGAGCTACTTTGAAGGTTAGCATGAGGATTAAAGAAGAAAATATACATAAAGCACCAAGCAAGCACAGTGCCTAGCACTGTGAAGACATTCAACAAATATTTCATCATCCTGTTTCTTTCTTCCTCTATGGAAATGTAATTGACTCCAAAAACTGTAATCTGAAGGGCAATTGATAAATTGATCAAATAAGCACCACTGGGGCCAGCAGTTCACGTAATGGCTATGTCGCTGGACTCCCACATAGTCGACCGCGGTTCGAGTCCTGGACCCGGTGGCTTAAACTCACGCCAGACGCCTGTGCATGCGTGCCCAAGATCCTGAGAGGAGAATGGAGGAGAAGGGATTGCAGCATGGCCATCCCCCCTGGGGGGTGATTTCTCGCTTTCTATCTCTCTGTCTCTCTCTGTCTGTCTGGCAAGCGCACGCGCCCTATAGCAAAAACCTCTCCAAAAAATAAAAATAAAAAATAAGCACCACTAATCTGCATGAATCAGGGTTGCTTGTACGTGTGTGTGTGTGTGTGTGAGTGTGTGTTGGTAGTGAGATGAACTACATATCACACTATAAAGTGATAAGCCTTTCTGGCAAGGGCTCCTCTTAGTAAATGTTTCCCATTTATTTTTATCAAAAGCATACATTCAGGGAAATATTCATTTTTTGTTATTAAAAAACTGTTCTATGAATTATTGATCATTTAACAGATTCATTAGATCATGTCAAGGTAACTAATCCAATGTTTTAAAAATATACTAGCTACCTGAATTTTACTAGTATGACACTACCAAAGAAAATCAGAGACTTCTTCCTTTCCAAATGATTTCCTTATTGTTCATTTTGGAAAACTATTGGGCAGTGAGTTTCAGTCCTTTCTCAACTAAAATTTTCCCTTAAGACATTAATTAAGGATTTGTATCATGTCTGCAGTGATTTGGAAATCTATGACTCTAGGGAACAAAATGGTATTTTAAAGTATTCCTATTTTTGCAAAATTGCTTTCAAAGAAGGCACAATGAAAAAGAGTAGCAATTCTTAACATACCGGTGTTCACAGGGCCAAATGCTTTGTTTGTCGCTTTGTGTTCTTTGTTTAAAAAAAAAAAAAAAAAAACTGTCCAATTTTATTTCTGAGTCTACTGAAACCATACCAAGTTTTTGGTGCAGGCTTCAGTGCTTTCTGTAGTCCTCGTTTGTTCTTTGATCTCCTGCTTTCGTTCTCCAGAGTCAACGTGGAGGTCGTAATAAACTCTCTCAATTCTTGCCTTGGAAAGCGTGGGAAGCTAGCAGCACTTAAAATCTAAAAGAAAATATATTTCAAGCATATTTTTATACCTTACTTAACCAAGTCTTAAATTCTAGCTACTATATGAAAAAAAATTACTCTATTATGGACATTACATTTAAATGATCTGGTATGATTTTTCTTCTTTGTGACAAAGATTAGAGTGTTATTTTATTTATCCCAAAACATAGTCAAGAACAGTAGCTGAGGTGATCATTATCTAAAAAATAGAATCATGCCACCTCCTTGCCAAAAGCTGTGATTGGCTTCCCATTCCACTTAAATAAAAGCTAGGTTCTTTTTTGTGACTTGGTGGCTATTTGGCTGCTGAGTAAGTGAATTCCCTTCCTATAAGTAGGGATTCTTTCTTAAAGAAATAAATAGAGTTAAATAATTCTTTTTTAAAAAGGTGGGGGGCGGCCTGCCAGCAGGAGGCATAGTAGTTAAAGGTGCCGGACTCTTACTTGACTGGCCGAGATCTGAGTCTTGGACCTGGTGGTGTGCTTTCTCACTTTCTCTCTCTCTCTCTCTCTCTCTCTCTCTCTCTCTCTCTCTCTCTACACACACACACACACACACAGGTAGAATTAAAAATAAATAAATAAAGTTAAATAATTCTAAAAAAGAAAAAAAAAAGACATTTTTTCTTGTTGACTTCAACTAGCAGCATTAACTATCCAGAGGGCACAAACATTAGCAGTGTCCTGAAATAGTGTTTCTCCTTTTACCCTCACAAGGTTCTTGTCCATATTCCAAGTCTATTTCTGCATGTTTCTCATCAATTACGGATGCTCTCTACTACCTTACAACAAATTTCTTTCTCCTTTGGATAGATATTGCTGCTCTTTCCGTCTGTTTTATGCTGCTATAACAAAATACAACAAACTGGATAATGTGTAAAGAAGAGAAATTTAGATTTATTTCTTGCAGTTCTGGAGGCTAGGAAGTCCAATATCAAGGCACTGGCATGCTGAAGGTGAGGACCTTTCTTCTATGTCTGTCCTCACATGGCCAAAGCAGAAGGGGAGAGAGAGTGAAGCCACTCCTTTAAGCCCTTTCTATGGCAACATTAATCCATTCACAAAGGCAGAGTCCTCATAACCTAAATACTTACCAAATGACTCCACCTTCCAACACTATTGTTGTATTGAGGATTGTTTTTAACACATGAATTTGAGGGGACACATTCAAACCATAGCAGGTGCCTTTAGAACCTAATACGTGGCCTATGAACTCTCATTTCTACTAATCTCCCCACCATGTTGATGCATGTCCACTGGCCTTCTTTCAGTGCCTCAAACATCTGAAACATTTTCTGTTTGCACATTGAGTGCTTTCTGCCAAGAGTTCTTTTCTTTCCTCGTGTACTGGCCAACTCCTTTTCTTCTTTTGAGCATTAGTTCACATGTAACCGATTTAGAGAGACCATCCCAGATGGTAAAGATGATCCTAAGCCCATGTAGCTTCCCCCATTTCTGTTCTTTCTTCTTCCTTTGCACTCAAATTGGTCCATTATTTGGCAATTCTTAATTGCTGGAGTGAACATAAACAATACATCACATATTGTTTAGATCAGGATAGAGTAAAGGCCAAGCTTTTATGCATACTACCATTATCATTTAAACATAACATATATTGCATGCATAGACTGTACATAATTTTGAACATGAAGTTTGACTGCAATTAAGGTGTAAATACTGCATTTTTAATAAATTTTCTTTCCACCAATTGTCAGGCATAATCCTCAAACCATAAGATGAATTTTCTGAAGAGTCAGGCTTAAACAAAAAGGGCTGGAAACTTAGAGATAATTGAAATTCCAAAATTCAGAATGTATGCTTTAATCTGAGAGTTATAAACTTATACCAAAGAAAATTCTCTTGATATTTATGTTAATGCCAGTAAAACACAACACTGGTGTCTCAAAAATCTTTCACTGTTCTACGTAAGCTTAAAAAACTTTCCATCTTTTTTTGCTAAAGCAATAATATAACAAGATTCTTATATTTTCTCTATGCTTGGAGACATTAAAATGAATATTTTCAGACTATAAATTGCAAATCCTGAGACTTGGAGGACACTGAATTAATCTGTGCTGAAGAAGCAAGTAAAGTTGACAGCACAGATTGAAAGATCCCCTTTGCTCCCTGAGACCACTGTGTGGCTGATATATATCATAAGTATGATATGTATATTATGTATGTACCATGGGACATTGCATAGAGCCTTTGAGAAAGGCACAATAGCCATAGGCAATAGGCAGGCTAAGGAGCATGACACTTTTAACACAATGACTGTTTTTGGAATAGAATATTCTTTTTCTTGCCCTCCTTGGAGCTGCAAGAGTGCCCCCATACTTTGTCAATTCCACTTCATGTTATTATACTCTTCACTCCTTTCATTAGAGCTCTGGTATGCAAGTGATAATTCCTAATAATAGGCTCTTCACTATTAGAAGTGGGCCTTTTTCATTTTTCACCAAATTATGAAATAGCTTCCCATTATAACTTATGTTCTGTATACTTCAGCCAAGACTTTTCTCTCATCTTAAAATGCTCTGCTTTAAATGGGCCTCTAATGTATAATTTTATTGTTTGAGCATTTCATTTTCTTTTTTGATTTATGTTTCTTTATAGCTGGTTAGACAGCTCTTTGTGATCTTTGATGAAAGATTCTACATAAATAAAATTGACTGAGAAGAAGGACCTTGATGGTAGCATTGGTGAATACTCTCTGCACTCTACAAATTTAAGATCAAGATTCAAATCTTAAGTGAAAGATTTGAAGAATACTCTAGCTTTTCCTCTTTCATATTATATTTTTTAAATTTGGATTAAAATTGCTCATTTTATCCTATGCTTGATTTAAGCTGCTATGTACTGAATGGGGTGGTTTTACTTTTTTCACCGAAATGTATTACACTGCCAAGACTAGCGTAAGTAAATAATTTTAATGATTATGCTGACTGAATTCAATAACACTTAGCCATTAAATTTGTAACTTATGAAAACAACAACAAGGGGCCAGCAGGTGGAGTGGTGATTAAGGCACTGGACTCCTATAAGACTGACCATGATTTGAGTCATTTGAGTCCCTGACCTAGTGGCTTTCTCATTCACTCTCTTTATCTCTCTCTCTCTCCTCTCTCTCTCTCCTTCCCCCCACCTCACCCATTTCTTTCTGGTGAGTGCCTATAGAAAATTAAAATAATAATAATAAATAATTTTTTTGTAAAACAGAAACAAATAGTTGGTATTTAGAATAGGCAACAAAATAGTGTCAGTCTTCTGAAAACCAATAGCTATCTGAAAACTTTGAGGTCTTTATTTTATTTCCAGACTCTTTCCACAAAGATTTTCGATATCTCTCAACTTACATGTTACCTTTTTTGTAAGAATTAGTTATTTAATTTTATTTATTTATTTTTTTAACTTGGCCAGAGAGATGGGATGGGGGAAGTGAGAAAGCAAGCCTCCAGGTCTGGGACTTGAACCATAATCAACCATTTGGTTCAGTGTAATAACAACCACATCACCTGCTGGTCCCACCAATTAGTTTTTAATTAGTTTTGCTATTAAAGGATCACTGATGTGACCTAAGAAAATTCCTTTTCTTCATTTTATTTCTAGGTATTTATTTTATTCCTGTATGAGTAACTAATTTTTATGCCTTTCATCTGGTATACTCAGTCAGTACGATCTGCCATGCTAAATGCAGAGATCTGAGGTATTTTCACTAAACTTTAATAAAATAGTGTATACTTATGGTTTGTGCATCTGCTTAAACATTTTTCTTTTTTTTCTTTGAAGTAGCAACCTAAAATTTGTTTTTAATTATTTATTTATTTATTTAAGTTTGCTATAAGGCACATGTGCTCACCAGAAAAAGAGACAGAGAGAGAGGGAAAACAAGAAAGCAAGCTACCACATCTGGGACTCAAACCATGGTCGGTCTTGTAGGAGTTCAGCACCTTAGCCACCACATCATCTGCTGGCCCACAACTTTAAATTTTAAATAACAACTACTGTATTGACAACTGTTTCTTTGAAAAAAAATCATCATGACTTTTTACTTCACAAATATGCATAGCTAGGAGCCTCTCAACTCATATATGTAGCAGCAACAGCAAATACTTGTTGAGCAGGCACCATGTGTTGGAACTGTGCTAAGTCATTTAAAGTCATTCTCTCATTTCCATCCGCTGAACAAGTCCATGATGTAAGAACCAAAGTGATCTAGCTCAAAGGAAAGTCAAGAGACTTGGAAGTTGAGCTGAAAATGTCATGACAGCAATTTAGGATATAGCAAACGTGAGATGTTGGCTGCTGTCCAAGATGCTCAGTAGAGTCAGAAACAGATCTGGGGCTCAGGAGGAAAACTTAACCTGTGAGATGTAAATTCAAGAATTGTCTAATCCTAAAATAAGAGCAGAAATAAGATCAAAAAGCCAACTAGAGTTCCAGGAGACAGATACAGAAACAGAGGAGTTCAGAAAAGGAAGAAGATAATCAAATATATATATTTCACATATTTACCCACCAGTGAGACATTATGTGTCTACCAAGTGCTAGGTGCCATATAACCAATTTGAAAGGAAACTAAGGATCATAAACAAATATCTAGTTTAACAGCAGAAGAGATAAACTGGGAAATTGCAGATGTAGTCACTACAATTCTGAATCCTGCTCAATTAAATCTCTGCTACCTCAGGACTGAGGGTGAAAACCAGATGCTACAGTGAGTCAAAGTTCTTGCATTTGTCACAGAAAAAGTATAAAATTTTCATTAACAATGATTATTTTATCTTTTATATTTATTTGTATCCCAAGATTAAGAGTGGGAGGAGGGGAGCCAGCAGGTGGCATGTTGGTTAAAGCATTGGAGTCCCACATGGCCAACCATAGTTCAAGTCCCAGACCTGGCAACTTGTTTTCTCACTTTCCTCTCTCTCTTCCTCTCTCTCTCTCTCTCTCTCTCTCTCTCTCTCTTTCTGTCTCTCTCTGGTGAGTGCACATGCCTATAGCAAATTAAAAGTAATAATAATAATGATAAATAAAATGAAATAAGTAAATAAAAGAGTGGGAGGTGTCAGGAAGTGGCAAAAGTCAAAAAAATATGAAAGAAATAATAATTCATATAGACATTTACCATTTATAAAGCACTTCTGCATACATTTTAACATTCGATTTCCATGATGATGCTATGAAAGAGATATTATTGGTATTTATACATTAAAAAATTTGACTTTAAGAAAAACATGGAACAGACCCACTCTAATACTACCACATAGTTAGTATGAGTTGGAGACAGGATTGAAATGGTCTTCTGAGTGCAGATTCCATGCTGTTACCCCAGCATTAAAAGAACTGCCTCAAGGAAGATCTAGAAAGCTCAAGGATCCAGAGTTGCCTTTGAGGGCTGAAGTTATGAGTGCAACAGAAAATGTGGGTGGCTCTAGTTCCCTCTGGAATCCAAGAACAAGCAACAAGGGTATGGTGCTGGCCGTGGGAGGTAAGAGGGGAGTATGACAGGAAAATCAGTTGTGATTAAAAAGGAAGACTTGGGAGGTAAGCACAATGTTTAGGACATTAATTTTATTTTCTTCTTGAATTTTTCCCCTCCCTCTTACACTTCCCTCACCAACACACACAATTCTGTTGCATTCATATCAGAAAAGAATGTCACCAGAGAAGAGAAAGAAAAAGGCTTTGCATCTGCATCAGATGCCTCAGTTCCAATGGGACTCAGGTTACCTATAGAAAAGAGAGAGGTGTGCCAGTGACACAGTGGTAAAACAACACTTTGGATCCACATAAGTGGGTCCTAGTTTAACAGCATTAGTTTTCCCTGTAAACACGGCATGCACATGTGTCCGTGACCCAGCTGGCTATGGATAGGGTTGCATTGCCGCATAAAGACCCTGTTGAGGATGCCTGTCTATCTCTCTCTGTATCTGTCTCTTATGGGGGAAATACATGAATAAGCTGTAAAAAAAGAAAAAGAAGAAAAGAAGACCTAAAAAAGAAAAAACTAGGCTATCCCATCTTCAGGCTAGATAAAGATTTCTATACTGGTAGAGGAATGGTGAGAGGGACAAACATATGGGAATGGTGGTCTCTCTGGATGAGTTTGGGAAACCTCAGAGGGTAGGGGACCTGTGGCCATTTCAGGATAAAGCCCTGAGCAGATGAAAAGGCCCTATGAAAGAACTGACTGTGAGTTTTATCCTAAGCAAAAAGGGACTTAGGCAGCCTCGTGGAGCATCCTATCACGACAGATGAAACAAAAAGGGGCCTGTTTTAGATTTCTTATTTTCCTGACTTTCTAGCCATAGGTTCAGCTTGCCACACAGTTACATTGTCGGCAGTGGAATCTAGAGGTCCATCCTGGATGTGCCACTAAGTAGCTGTTATCAAATGGCAAAAGACAGCACGACATCATGAAGAGACCTGAGAGTCTGAAGAGCCAAAAGACTCTGACAAATAGGAGTGGTGACATAGCCAAGGACAAGCTGAGGATGAGGCTAAGGATGATGGCAGGAAATATGTGGAGAGCAGGCAGGAGGGGAAGGTTCACAATTCCATGACTGGAGTAAGGCTCTTCAGAGCGAGGGAGTAGAAGACAGCAGAAACAGAGCAAGAGTCTTGAATTTCAAATGAAGAGAAATGCAGAAACAATGTCAAGAAAAATGGCCTAAGGATCAAGGCCACCGATGCTAATCATAACAACCAGATTAAGTGAGCATTAATGCAGTCTAACACAGGCAAAGGGAATATGCAGGAAGCAAAAGGGAGATGAAACAGACAAGAGAGTTAAAGGTGGAGCAGTTTAAATGTGTGACTATGGGGTTAGGAGTCTGGGTCTAGAATAGGGAGAAGCAAAATGGGGAAGCATGTTAGAAAACAAGTCCTTCTGAAAAAGAGAAGAGGGGTTTTGTTTATAAATAAATTAGTAAGAGAAAGTAGGACATACTGGGTTAATAGAGCAGAAGTATAAATGATGATATATTAGCTTTCAAGAAAGTCATGACATATTTTCCTATGTTTTTCTATGCAAAAAGGTATCATGACTTTCCCAAAGATCAATAGAAGGTAAGAAAATATATTTATTTATTCCTTCAAAAAGATAGGTTGGCCCCTTTATACCTAAAGTGATATTGAAAGCTGAGATAAGTAGAAATACCATGTGCTACTGACTTTTTGGGAAACCCGAGTCTGGGAGAAAAGGTGGCAAGGGACCAGCAAGTCAGTGATAATGCTCATCATTAGGCAGAAAAGTGCTTTGGTAGTGAGAGGAAGAGAGATATGTGTGCACACATGTATATGTATGTTCACCTGCATGTATGTATACACACACACACAGACGCATGTACCCTCTAAAACATAATCTGGGGCCAGCAGGTGGCGTGGTGCTTAAGACGTTGATACAGTCCCAGACCTGGAGGCTTGAAAATCACACCAGGTACATATGCATGTGTGCCCAGAACCCCAGGAGGAGAGTGGAAGAGAAGAAATTGCAGCATGACCATCCTCCTCCCAGGGGGTGATTTCTCACTTTCCCTTTTCCTGTATCTCTTTAGCAAGTGCATATGCCCTATGGCAAAAAAACTAAAAAAAAAAAAAAAAAAAAAAAAAAAAACATAATCTAAGTTAGATCCCATAATCTTCATGTATAAAAATGTTAATATCAGAGACTTAGTCGATTATTCATGAAAAGTAGCTCTTTGAATTTACTTTCATTCACTTAATCAGATACATACAAGCCTATTGATTTTACATTAAAAAAAGCAAATGAAAAGAATTCAACCATGCAAGACATTAAACCTTTTTTTTTTGAGAGGTTTTCGCTATAGGGCACGTGCTCGCCAGACAGACAGAGAGAGACATAGAGACAGAAAGTGAGAAATCACCCCCCAGGGGGGATGGTCACGCCGCAATCCCTTCTCCTCCATTCTCCTCTTGGGATCTTGGGCATGCACTCACACGTGCCCGGAGTGAGTTTTAAGCCACAGGGTCCAGGACGTGAACCGCGGTCGACTACGTGGGAGTCCAGCAACATAGCCATTACGCTATCTGCTGGTTCCCAAGACATTAAACTTTTCAACAAAATAAAATAATGGTTTAAAAATCTGGTTTGTGGGGCCAGCAGGTGGCATGATGGTTAGGATGCTGGACTCCCACGTGGCTGTCCGCGGTTCGAGTTCCGGACTCAGTGGCTTGCTTTCTTGCTTGCTCTCTCTCTCTCTCTCTCTCTCTTCTCTCCCTCACTCTGTCTCTCGCTAGTAAATACACGTCATGTAGTATTTTAAAAGTAATAATAATGATAAATAAAATTAAATAAATCATTAAAACAAAAACATCTGGTTTGTTGTTGTGTTTCTGCCTTACCTTAGATCTTCCAGTCGTTCTTCCCATAAGATGTCCAAGGTTCTCTCAAGACAAAGAGAACAATGCAATGAAATCTGCCTTCACTTTGACAACTGCTTGTAGGTGGAGGTCTAGAATAAGAAATATCAAGATGAACAAGACACTTAGACTCAAGACTTAGTTAGAAGAAACAAATAAATGTTGGCCAAAAGTCATGGTTTTACTTTTGCAGGATAAATTAAGTTCTGGAGATCTAATGTCTGGCATGGAGACTATAGTTTAAAATACTGTATTGTATACCTGAAATTTACTAATAGAGTAGGTCTTAAGCGCTCTCACCACACACACACACACACATACTCACACACACACACACACAATGGTAACTATATAAAGAGATGAATATATTAATTAACTTGACTGTAGTATCCCATTTGTTAAACATATGTATATCAAAACAGCATACTGTACACCTTAAATACATATACTTTTTATTTAAAATGTTGAAAATAATACACTTCTCATTCCAAAATTAGAAAAGTCAAATTTATATAAATATTGTGGAAGAAAGTGATAAATTACAAAACTTCTAACTCTTAATAATATGTACAATATGCTACACATAAAACAAGGTATTAGAACTATAATCATTACATTGATAATAGTTTTCCTGTATATTTTAAAAGTACTAAGTAACAAATAAATTACCTCTCATCTTCTTACTAATTAATATCAATGGTTTTTGAGTCACTTTACTTTTTCTTCAGGTTTTTTTAGTAACCAGTATTATTATGACAAAAAATGAAATTATAAATGTATTATCAGGTAATAAGGTGATATTAGCAATATAAATATAAAAGAAAAGGTTTTTCAACTAATGACACACTGGGCAAGCCAGTGGCATGGTAGTTTGGGTGGCTGGATCCCACATGGCCAACTGTGTGGTTTAAGTCCCAATCTGGCAACATCGAAAGCATACCAGGCATGTGTGCATGCATGCCCAAAATCCCAAAAGGAGGGAGAAATGGAGGAGAAGGGATCGCAGCATGACCATGCCTCATGGAGGAGATGGAGTGCTTTCTCTTTCTCTCTATCTCTTTTCTGTCTCTGGCAAGCACATGTGCCCTCTGGCAAAAATGCTTTTAAAAAATTAAGGACAACTAAAATTTTTTAATTACTTTAACTCATGTATCATTATTATTATTTTAAATTTGACCAAAGAAAGACAGAGAGAGAGAGGGAAAGAGTGAGAAAGCAACCTGCCAGATCTGAGACTCAGCTGTGGTCAGGTACGTGGGGATCCATAGTCCCTAACTACCATGCCTCCTGCCAGCCCCAATGACAACCAAAATTTAAAGTTAAGCTTTCAATGAAAAGTTAAGGTAAGAAATTTATTTTAAATTATGTAACTGGGACCAGCAGATTGAGTAATGGGCACATTGCTGGACTCTCATGTAATTGACCGTGGTTCCAGTCCTCAACCCCGTGGCTTAAAACTCATGCCGGGCGGGACCAACAGTTGGCAAAATAGCTATGTCGCTGGCCTCCCATGCAGTCGACCATGGTTTGAGTTCCAGACTCAGTGGCTTGAACTCACGCTGGGTGCATGTGTGTGCATGCCCAAGATCCCAAGAGGAGAATGGAGAAGAGATTGCAATGTGGCCATCACCCCTCGGGGGTGATTTCTCGCTTTCTATCTCTCTATCTCTCTCTGTCTTTCTGGCAAGCACACATGGCCTGTAACAACAACAAAAAAATCATGCCAGGCATATGTGCACGTGTGCCCAAAATCCCAAGAGGAGAATAGAGGAGAAGGGACTGTGGTATAGCCATTCCCCTGGTGTGGGGTGTGTGTGAGTGTGTGTGTGTGTGTGTGTGTGTGTGTGTGTGTGTGTGTGTGATTTCTTGGTTTCTGTCTCTCTGTCTTTCTCTGTCTCTCCAGCAAGCACACTCACCCTAAAGCAAAAATCACTCTAAAAATTTTTTAAAAATAAAAATAAAAGATTATGTAACAATCTAACTTGAGACCACTAGAAAAATAGGCATCTTTTCTCTTTGGAATGGAATGTTCTGAGTGACTATGTTAAAGTCAAACAGGCAATTTTTGCCTTATTTATACATGGCTTAAATCATTATACTGCAGAATTATTTCAAGGTAGCTTTCAGTTTTATGGATATTATAAACTAATTTCTGTGAAAGTAGTACTGATGTCTATATTAAGATAGGAAATGGTAGCACACAACCACCACATCTCAGTGACTTAACATTGCAAGGTTCATTTTGTGATCACAGAACTTGTCCACTGCATTTCCATTGCAGGGTCTGTGCTACAGTCACTTAGACTGACCACCAAACCAGGTGGAAAATATCTCTTACTTGGTCATGACAAGGAAAGTGGAAATGAGTGAGAGAAAGAATAGCTCACTAGCAATTAAATACTTTATCCCACTGGAAAAACTAGTCACATGGGAAGTAAGGAGCTGGGAAGTGTCTTTTTCCGGATTCCTGGGAGAAAGACATATTGGTGGGTGCTAGTAACACCTTCTTCCTTGATGGCTTTTGTCATTTCTAATTGCAAAACATCTTAACAGTGCTTCATCCAGGTCTCTAGCCCTACAGAAGATAGAGGAAGAACAGAAGAATTTCAGGCAGAGAACTGAGCTCCAGATTTGTCATTCCTTCCATTGATAACTAGCAGGCTGTGCAACTTTGGACAGGTTAGTTCAACTGTCTCGATCCTGACTTCTATAAAGTGAGAAGGCCTTCATCCTGAAGACTCATAGGACTAAAATTCTTTTACTGTATTTCGTACTTTCATATCAAATAAAGTAACCATTAACTTACTTGTAAACATATTTTCAACATATTTTCAAAAATCATTTACCTCACATTAATTTAATTGAAAATCTATTTTGCCCTCAATTAGATCTATTTACAAACTTCAGGTTTTTGCTCTAATGGCTGTTAACATATTTTAACTCCTAACTTTAGAAGACAACAGTCATACATTCATCTTTCTCATTAGCTTTCCTTCACCCTCCAACTTCCACCTTTGCTGGTACTACTTGCATTGCATTCTAGTCTCATAATGATGTCTTTTGACGTATCTGTGCACTGATTTTAAAAGTTGAAAATTTGCTCTGTAGACATTGCTTATTGGAAAGCACAAGCAGTAAACTATGATTACAGTTGCTTTCCTATACAGCTATTGCTTTCCTGAAATTTCTAAATGTTTTTCTAGCAACTACTAGTCTCTGTCATTTTCTTCATTTCTCTAATTCTCCATCTAATTGGGTATTCTACCTAGTTCCACTTTCCCCAGAAACCTCCCTCCCAGCATCATCGCTCTCATTTCTCACTTGCTCTAGAGCTTCCCACGTGCTCCCGTTTCTCCCATTTCCTGCATCCATGTTCTTGATGACACCATCTTAATGGCTTAAGCCAGAGAGTCAGAGTACATCTTCAAGTATCTTTTTAATCAAGTGGGCTTGGGAAGTACCACATTTATTCCGCTCTTCAGGAAAAGCATAGCCGCCTCCACCTGCCAATGGTGTAAGTATTCACCATTCATCTGCCCAAGAACACTCAGAACTTTCAGTATACTGGAGCTCCCCTCCCATTGTCAGGATCTGCACTCTGGGCTGACAACTCTTCTTCCTATCACAAAGAAAGTCATGCTGCCTGTGTCTGGTATGCTGGAAGCATATGAAAATATGAAAGAATTAATACTTGCTAGGAGCAGCCCTACGCATTAACTGACAGCACTTGTATAAATACCTCAACTCCCTCAGTCCTTGGATGCGATAATGCAGAGATGAGTAACTTCATGATACTTCCGAGTGTTTCCGATGTGATTAAGCTATAGTTTCCCACAGTGATAGCTGCTTATTAAACTATTATAACTCTCGCTTTATTAGCTGCCCTTCTTTCTCATTTTGCTTCCTCTCATTTCCCTACCTGCTGCCTACATATCTCACATAAACTTCTTTACATTCCAATGTATAGCTCTGGGCCTGCTTCAGAGAAAACTCAAACTAAGCCAGGAACAAATTGTGATACATTCTACATTATTTAACCTCCACAGCAACTCCTGCGAACAATGATTACAGAGATTAGGATCATATAGCATATTGTTGAATTACCAATATGAAAATAGAGGTCAGCGGGTCAACAGCAGGCAGTGCCCAGATTCTCTGTCATCCCACCTGCGGCCCAGCTTAGGTTCTTCTCTCTGTGCCGTGTGCCCATTTCATAGACTGAGTAATGTAGGGTTTTTTGTAAGGCGTATCTCCTGGGCCTCGGTTTAAAGGCAGCTCTAAACATTGAGCCTAACGCACACAAACATTGCAAATCTTCTTTCTTTTCTTCAAATCCCTTATGGACCTACATGGTATTCATAAATAAATACACTTCTTCTATACCTACTGCCTAATTTTCAATAAGCCAGCCCTAATTTCCTTAAGGCCTTCATCCTATGTGGGCCAGTGCCTATATTTATGGCTGATTAATGGTTCTGATTAGTCCATGAAGCAGGAAATCCAATATCCCTTAGGGGAACCCTAAAGATGCAGATGACCATGAATTCAAGGAAGCCTATTCACAACAGAAATCAATGGAGAAAGGAGGCAATGTTAATGCGGACAACGTTCTACCAGTTTCTAATGCAAGTGCTCAGACAGAGAGAGGGAGGGAGGGAGAACGGGATAACAGAGGACGTATTCAGAATACCACACTGCACTTTCATCACTCTAAAAGCCAGCTTTAACAACTCCCTTCCCAATGTGGAAATTTAAAGCTTCCTTTTTGTGAATTTTGACTGGTTTACAACCCTGAAAGAAAACTTCACCTCTCTCAGAGATTACCTCTTGGATTAAATATGTGTCCAGGAGCTGAGAGAGCTTGATTTCACAGAAGCTACATCACAACTATACCATGGGCATCATTGGAATAATTTCAAAAGCATAAACTTAAAAAATAAAAAACTAGAAATTTCAAAACTACACTAATTTTTGTAAGATGTAGTTTACCTAAGAGCAGATATCACTTTTAAGGTGATCTCAAAGTTTCCTGGTAAGCTTCTAATGAAATAGTTTTATTTTTTTAATTTAACAAATACACCTCTTCCTTTGTCATTATTTAATTATCCTGTTGGTTAATTCTTCACAAATATGAAAACAATAATGCATCTCTTTCAATATCTGCTCAATGTCCTTCAGGGACCAATGTGAAGTGCAGGTTCTTCAAGGTTAGAACTACATGGGAGAAAGGCTTTACTCGGTAATGGGTCGTCTCTCTTCTCTCTCATGCCTGACACAACCATGAAAGACCATATTTTCCCAGATATTTTCTTTATCCTCCTCAAGTTCCAGTCAGGCTGTTGAACAGCAGCCTGAAGTTAGATAACTGTAGATGGCTTATAAATCAAAAAAATTCACCTCTACATTTTGACACATTAGTCAAAAAATATCTTTCTATTGAAGCCTGGTTCTGCTAGACAGTCATACAATGACTATTTGAATAGTATGTGTTACATATATAACTTCAAAATGTTGTCACCCATTCTCTGCAGTATGAAGAAATTGAAGGGAAGGGGCAGAACACAAAGGCTGACAGTGTCTACCTATGTCAAATGTTACTTAGCTTTATTTGTTTAGTTAATCTAACAAGTTATTAATTTACAAAGTCATGTCACAAAACACAATGTTTTTCCATTGTAAAATAAAGTCAAGAGGAACCAGCAGTTAGCGTAATGGCTATGTCGCTGGACTCCCACATAGTCGACCACGGTTCGCATCCCGGACCCGGTGGCTTAAACTCATGCCGGGTGTGTGTGCGTGCATGCCCAAGATCCAGAGAGGAGAATGGAGGAGAAGGGATTGCGGTGTGACCATCCCCCCCTGGGGGGTGATTTCTCGCTTTCTGTCTCTATGTCTCTCTCTGTCTGTCTGGCGAGTGCACACGCCCTACAAAAACCTCTCCAAAAAAAAACAAAGTCAAGAATCAACTTCAATAAGACTGGGAAATACATATCCAGATCACCTCAAGGAGTAGTCTCTCTCTTTCTCACACGCATACACTCACACACAAACGCACATACACACACTCACTGGCACACACACTGCAGGACTAGCTTACAGATGAGATTGCATCACCAAACAAAACACCACGTAGGAATGAACTGCTGCTGGCATCTTTCCCCCACGGGACGTCTGAGAAGGAAGTCAATGCCCAGAGGAAAGCAGAGCCAATAGGTGGAAAGAAACCACATCTTAAAAACCAGTATTCTGGACACCAGTAGATGGTGCAATAGTTGCATCTCTGGACTCCCACGTAGTCGACTGCGGTTTGAGTCCCAGACACAGCAGTTTAAAACTCATACCAGGTGTATGAGCATGCGTCCCCAAGATTCTGAGAGGAGAATGGAAGAGACGAGATTGAGGCGTGGCCATCCCCCCTGAGAGGCGATTTCTCACTTTCTATCTCTCTGTCTCTCTGGTAAGCACACACACCCCCATAGCAAAAATCTCTCAAAGGAAAAAAGGCAGTATTCCTAGGGGGTGGGCAGGTGGCTTAGTCATTGTGCTGCACTCCCACATGCCAACCATGGTTCAAGTCCCAGACCTGGTGGCTTTCTCTCTCTCTCCCTCTGTCTCTTTGGTCAAACTGAGGAACAATAACAAATAACAAATAAAATTAAATAAGTAATGAAAAAGCACCATTACATGAACCAATAAGAAAGATAGCTTTGGGTCCAGTTTAGATTTGATATTCTCACTTACAATCTAGAGTGAGAACTAAGTGATATGGTATATACAGTGTATACATAATTCTCTCTTGCCCTCTCATGAACCTGAAAACTTCATATAACCCTTTATATAACCCTGGAATGATTGCAACCCCACATCTAAATCCCAATATTACTAGTCTTATTGGCACTTCATAGCCATATATGTAAAAGACAGATTTAATTGCTTATATTAGCTATGCATTTTTTTAGAGGTTTTTGCTATAAGGCACGTGCTCTCACCAGAAAGTCAGAGACAGAGAGACAGAAAGTGAGAAGTCACCCCCCAGGGGGGATGGCCACACCACAATCCCTTCTCCTCCATTCTCCTCTCGGGATCTTGAGCACGCACGCACACGCGCCCGGCGTGAGCCTAAGCCACCAGGTTTGGGATTCGAATCGCGGTGGACTACATGGGAGTCCAGCGACATAGCCATTACACTAACTGCTGGTCCCTATTAGCTATGCTTTTTAACTCTACAATAACCCTCGTAATGCATATAAAGAAATATTACTTCTGTCTGTAAGTATATGAAATTATTTCAAAAACATAGACAAAGTAACAGAGGTGAGTGCAGGACTGACCCCTCCAAGTCTAAATCTAGAATTTTATAGAGGCAGGACATGGTCTACTAAAATAAGTACACTTGACATAACATTAATTTATATAAAATCCCAAAAACTGGTGACTTCAGAGTTAATGGCAAATGTTATCAAGCTCATCAAAAGTTTTATATCCAAGTTCACACTGTTCCCTTCAAAGGTGATGCTACTCTACAACACAGCTGATGTGGTCCTTAATATTTGCACTTCATTGCTTAATTTGAGTATTTTCTTGATTTTAAATTTGTTTTCATTGTCAGAGGACATATGCACTTGCCAGAGAGAGAGAAAACACCCCCACTGGGGCATGTTGATGTGGCAATCCCTCTTTGCTCTATTATCTCATTAGAAACCTGGTCATGTACACACATGTACGTGGGTATTTCAGGCTTCCAGGGTCAGAACTCAAACAGCAGTCAGACATGAGGGATCCAGTTCCCCATGCACACTGCCCAACTCTGCACTAAGGGGCCAACCACATTTGAAATTTTTTTTTTTTTTTTGGAGAGGCTTTTGCTATAGGGCGCGTGCGCTCGCCAGACAGACAGAGAGAGACAGAGAGATAGAAAGCGAGAAATCACCCCCCAGGGGGGATGGCCACGCCACAATCCCTTCTCCTCCATTCTCCTCTCGGGATCTTGGGCACACACGCACACGCGCCCGGCGTGAGTTTAAGCCACCGGGTCCGGGACTCGAACCACGGTCGACTACGTGGGAGTCCAGCGACATAGCCATTACGCTAACTGCTGGTCCCAAGCACATTTGAAAATTTTCAACGGTGAAAAATTTTTATTCTTAAAGAGAGGATTTGATTTTAAGAATAAAATGTATTCAATGTTTAATCTTGTGAATAAGAAGATTAAATTAATACCTTTTTATAAAAAAAGTAAAATGAGATTCATTTTTTGTGTGATTTCAAAATGACTGTCTCAAAACATATTTTAAGCCAATGTTATTAAATAAACTTTTTTTAAAAAATTATTTTATTTAAGTTGATTTACCTATTTTGATTTGACCAGAGAGGGAGAGGGAGAGAGAGAGAAAGAGAGAAAAAACGATAAAGTGAGAAAGCAAGCTACCGGGACTCAAACCACAGTCGACCATATGGGAGTCCAGTGGCCTTAACCACCACGCCACCTGCCGGCCCATTAAACTTTTTAAAGTGCTTTCTTGGAAAGTAAATAATATTTAGGTAAATTTAGGAATATCATATATACTTTTAAATAAAAGTACCAGTCTCATTACTTTTAGCCTGTTTCACTTAACTTACAATTTTTTCCATCCAATATATAAAGCAACAAAAATAACAAATTTATGCAGAATTTGGCCCATAATCATAGCTATTTATATTTTTATTTTCCCAGTCATGCATATTTTTAGAGTAATTTGAGACTAAATTTAATGCAATTTCACTAACAATCCCAATTTCTGCTATCCACTAAACAAAGAAACACCACTCAAGATATTTTCTTCCTGAATATCTGAATGACAAAAAAATTAAGCCTAAATTACGAACTTTGAAGATATATTTCTAAAAATAGAGTAATGGGCTAAACTAAAATTCACTTTTTTTTTAGAAAGAGAGATTGTTGCTATAGGGCATGTGTGTTTGCTGGGGAATCAGAGAAAGACAGAAAGAGAGAAATAACACCCCCCACCCTTAGTGGTGATGGCCACACCACAATCCCATCTCCTCCATTCTCTTCTCAGGATTTTGGGCATGCATGCAAACATGTCTGGCATAAGTTTCAAGACTCCAGGTCTGGGACTTGAATCATGATCGGCCATGCGGGTGTCCAGCAATGTAATCATTACAACATCTGCTGGTCCAATTCATATATTAATGCCATGCATACTGGATGAAAAAAGTTGTTTTAATTTTCACCTACTTGAAGAAATTTAATTGATCAATATAAATAATGGAAGGTTCTCTTTAAAATAATTATTTTATTTTAATTGCTATAGGACATGTATACTCCCCAGAAGGAGAGAAGAAAGTGAGAAAGCAAGCCACCAGGTGTGGGACCTGAACTGTGGTCTGCCATGTGGGAGTCCAGAACCTCAATTGCCATATCACCTGCTGGTCCCAGGAGGTTCATTTTTAGTGAAAGGAAGCAGGTTATGGAGAAGAAATGCTACATTTCTTTCAAATTGTTTTATACTATTTTTAATGCACTCATCAAATTCACCTCTATGCAGACATGGACAGTCCATGACAATAGGCACGGTTTTTGCCTTGATTCAATGCCTAAATTGGACAAGGAGAAGGCAAGTAAGAGCATTTCTTAGCATTCACCTTCCCTAAACTCATTCTGAAGCATTGCCAATTTGCATGTTTACATTTTAATATTTTTAACTTTGTGTTGAAATATAGCTTTTAAATAGAAAAAGGTATAAATCCTAAGTGCCTAGATCCACTATTTTTCCCACAAAAGTACCTCTGTGTAACCATCACCATGATAGAAATAGAGAAATTTTACAGCATTCCAAAAAGGTCTCATCCTTGGCAACAACTCCCAAATGTAAGCATTAATTTAATCTCTACCACCAGAGATTAATTTTGCCTGTTTTTGAGCTTCAGATAAATGGTTAAAGAATATATACTCTTTGTGTCTTGCTTCTTTCACCCAGTGTTGTTGTGGAAATTTCATTTGTGTTGTGTGTAGAAGTAGTTCATTCTTTGTCATTGCTATGTAGTATTCCACTCTATGTGTATACCACAATTTGTAAATTCACAGAGTAATGAAATTTTCTTTTTGAACCACTAAGTAAACTTCTTTTTTTAAAGAGAGATTTTTGGTATAGGAAGTGTATGCTCATCAGAGACAAAAAAAAAAGACTGAGAGACAGAAAGCGAGAAATCACCCCTCAGGGTGGATGGCCATGCCGCAAGCCCTTCCCCTCCAGTCTCCTCTCTGGATCTTGGGTGTGCATGCATGAGTTTTGGGGTTTTTTTAAAGAATTATTTATTTAATTTAATTTGTCATTTTTTTTTAATTTGCTACAGGACACATGTACAAGAGAGAGAGAGAACAAGAAAGAGAGAGGGAAAAGGTGAAAAAGCAAGCCAACAGGTCAGGGACTTGAACCATAGTTAGACATGTGGGAGTACAATGACATAACTGTTACACCATCTGCTGATCCCAAATGAACTTTTATGAATACCTGCTTCATGTCCCCTTAGTGATACTTTCTAATTTGCTTGCCTATTTTTAAATCAACTCTGCTTTTCACTCTTTGTGGTGAAATATATTATTTGAAAATAAGTTGATGTGGTAGCATTTATAGAAAGTAAATGATACCATGGGTAAAAAACAAGAATACTCTTTCTAAACTGACTAGCCCACTACACAGTTATAAGTGTGTGTATGTGTGTATGTGTATACAAATTGAGGGGTGTATTTATTTGAAGAAAGTTACTCATAATTGAAGTTCAAAACCTGTGGAGTAGGTTGGCAGGCTAGAGACCTAGGGAAGAGTTGCAGTTCGAGTCTGAAGATGGTCTACTAGCAGAATTCCTCTTCCTCCAAAGAAATCAGTCTTTTTTCCATTAAGGACTTCTACTGATTGGATGAGCTTCACAGACTTTATGGAAGGCAACCTGCCTTATTCAAAGTTTACTGTGTTAAATATTAATCTCATCAACACTCACAGAAACATCTAGAATAAAATTGGACTAAATATCTGATCCCATGGCCTACCCAAGTTGACATATCAAATTAACTATCAAGTAAGTCAATAGGGACTACTTGTTGGCTTGAAGTACCACTGTTGCTCAGGCACCCGGGTTTGGGGTTTTTGTGGTGAATCCCATTAAATGTCCATGATCAGTCATCCCACTTCGGCAAGAGTGTGTCCAGCTCCCTCAGTGCCCTAGAAAATGGCGATGCTGTCTTCTTATCCTTCTTCCTTCTACTGACTTCCTTTAGTCATATATAAATTTTCTGCTTTAAAGATTTTTTACTTGACTTTATTCAGGAAAACTGCTCTGTTTTGCTCAGTTCAATTTTCTCCAAAATATGGTCTTTAAATTGTCATGTCTTGGGGGTTTTGTTGTTTGTTTGTTTTTCTATTTTTTTTCATTCAGTCTCTTTCTTTCTTCAATCCTGCTTCTTGAAGACTGGTGGGACCAGCAGTTAGCATAATGGCTATGTCGCTGGACTCCCACATAGTTGACCGCAGTTCGCGTCCTGGACCCGGTGGCTTAAAACTCACACTGGGGGTGTGTGCGTGTGTACACAAGATCCTGGGAGGAGAGTGGAGGAGAAGGAATTGTGGCGTGGCCATCCCGCCTGGGGGGTGATTTCTTGCTTTCTATCTCTCTGTCTCTGTCTGTCTGGCAAGTGCATGCGCCCTATGGCAAAAATCTCTCCCAAAAAAAAAAAAAAGAAAGAAAAGACTGGAAGCAAAGTAAGAAGTAACTGCTCTCTCTATACCAGAATCTTCTTTGCTTTTTCATCATCCCTTTTTTTTTTTGGAGAGGTTTTTGCTATAGGGCGTGTGCGTTCACCAGACAGACAAAGAGATAGAAAGCAAGAAAGCATCCCCCAGGGGGGATGGCCATACCGCAGTCCCTTCTCCACCATTCTCCTCTTGGGATCTTGGGCACGCACGCACATGCGCCCCGCGTGAGTTTAAGCCACCAGGTCCGGGACTTGAACCACGGATGACTACATGGGAGTTCAGCAACATAGCCATTATGCTAACTGCTGATCCCTTCATCATCACTTTTTGAAACTTAGTGAAAAGTACATTACTTTCCTTACTGAACACTGTTAGAAACTTAAGGCCAGACCCTTTATAATTTTTTGAAGCTGTGGAGGAAGAAATATTCTGTGATCCTTTTCTACTCTGCCTTCTATACCCCTAGAACCCAGATGATTATATTCAAAAGGAAACTCCTTTATGAAAATATGTTCAAAGAAAGGTTACCCTGTATTACAAAGCAGACTCGTGATCTAATCGTAAATAAAAACTTGGGCAGGAGATAATCAAATTTAGAGCCAGGGGCTATATACAAAACCTTTCTAAGCCACAATACAAATTCTGAAATTTTTGTCATTAAAAAATGTTTTGTTATTTCTATATGTATCCCTGGTGGCTGCATTAAACCTCTTCTGTGTACCCCATGCTAATGCAAGTGCTATTTACAAAGCGAAATGCAATCTGATCAAAATTATTTACAATATGAGATTTAGGTAAGTTTCAAAAGAACTGTGTATTTGCTCGAAGGCCATTCATTGCACTGAAACTCAAATGAAAATAATGTTGTTTTTAGATAAGTCAGTCATGGTGCCCTTTTGTGCCTATCATTGCTTAGTGTCTCATGTTAACTGCTCACTGCTATCACAGAAGGATGAGCCTGACGACCTCTCAAGGTCACCTCCAGCCTTTTGATTATATGAATTGTGTGCTAAAAATTACACGCTGAAATATCTACACAAAAGCTATGTCATTTTCTTTCTACAGCTGTCATCTTTAATGCTACCTTGGGTTTTACATTTAAGATGTGTGCCCATGTTTACCTGTTTCTAAAATGGTTTAAAAAACTGTTACAGGCCATTCCTAACTTTCTATAGCAATTGAGGTAGATTTCATACAAGGTTAAACAAAACTGGCTATGAATGTTGCATTTTATATGTGTGGTTATAGCTCTCACTTCGTTTTGTTCTCTGTAAACCAGAAAACCTGAGATATCCTCATCACATTCTATTTTTAAATCTTCTGTTATGTTTAATACTTTTCATTTTTTAAGGTACTAACACCACAAAAAAAAGTTCCTATAGAATAGGATTTCACTGCCCGCCGTGTCTCAGATTCATTCTTAAGGAACGGAGAACTTAATCTTCCAAAATGTCAAAAAGACCATCTCATGCCCCACCTCCCACCCCAGCTCTTGCAACACAAATGCCCATCACACCAGGGTTTGTGAGATACAGTCCATACAGTCATCTCGCCTACAACAACTACAGGCTGGGAGGGAACCCGGGCACCAACAGCCAGGCCACTGCGTCCTCTGGTATCACGATTCCAAAACCCACAAAGCCACCAGATAAGCTGCTGAGACCCTACATGAGGTACAGCAGAAAGGTCTAGAACCAAGTAAAGGCTTCCAACCCTGACCTGAAACTGAGGGAGTTTGGCAAGATTATTGGTGGCAGGTGGCGAGCTCTCACTGATGAAGAGAAACAAGAATATTTAAACGAATACAAAGCAGAAAAGATAAAGTACAATGAATCTATGAAGGCCTATCACAATTCCCCTGCCTACCTTGTTTACATAAATGTAAAACGTCATGCAGAAGCTGCTTTAGAGG
The DNA here is from genome assembly GCA_026018925.1 of Tupaia tana. Classification (NCBI taxonomy): domain Eukaryota; kingdom Metazoa; phylum Chordata; class Mammalia; order Scandentia; family Tupaiidae; genus Tupaia; species Tupaia tana. The sequence continues at coordinate 41,123,034 of JAKSZU010000002.1, forward strand.
AAGTTGACAGAGACAGTCTCGTATGGAGAAAGGAGAACCTTACGTGAGCATCTAGCCCGCTGAAGATCCAGATGATTCTGACGATGGCTTTTCCATGAAGCACACAGCCACTGCCCACTTCCAGAGGAACCACCGCCTCATCAGTGAGAGCCTTAGTGAGAGTGTGGGGCCAGACGTCCGGTCAGTCGTCACAACAGCTGGAATGCAGGTCCTCAAACGGCAAGTCGAGTCCTTAATGGTTCATCAGCGAAAGCCCGAGGCTGAACTTCTTCAAAGAGAAGAGCAACACCAGGAAAAGAAGAGGAAATTCCTGTAAAGCACAGATTCATTTAACAATGAACTTAAAAGGTTGTGCGGTCTGAAGGTAGAAGTGAACATGGAGAAAATTGCAGCTAAGATTGCACAGGCAGAGGAACAGGCCTGCAGAAGGTAGGAGAAGAGGGAGAAGGAGACGGCAGAGCAAGCGGAGAGGAGTCAGAGCAGCCTCGGCCCTGAGGAAGAGCAGGCGGCAAACAAAGCCAAGGAGAAGAAGGACGACAGAGCCTGCCAATGGAGACAGAGGAGACACACCTTGAAAAGACCACAGAGGGCCCACAGGATGGGGAAGAAGGCACGTCTACTCCTGAGGACAAGGAGAGTGGGCAGGAGGGGGTCAACAGCCTGGCAGAGGAGAAAACCAGTGACAGTAACACTGGCTCGGAGAGCAACAGTGCAACAGTGGAGGAGCCGACAGACCCCATACTGGAAGATGAGAAAAAAGAACAAATGTTGCCTTGTTTTATGTGTTCAAAATACTTTTTTAAATGAAAAAAAGTGTGTTTTGGTTTTAAAAAATAGTTCCTATAGAGTAAAAACATCATAGTTTCATTTATAAAAATGTATTTAATCATGCAAATTCAGTTACTTCAATTAATACATTATAATTGTTATGTCTTATCCGGATTAGGTAGCTACTTAACTTTAAAAGTATGTATTTCACCAGCTGACACTTTTTGGGTGATAGCTGCCAATTTGGGGGTCTCCGAATTAGCAAAACTAAATTGATATGGTTGACATGTCAATTTTAGTTATTCATGACTTTTAAATGCCCCAAATTTTGTGCCCCAAATTCTAAATTTATGATGGAAAACTCACCTTGACTTTTTTTTTTTTCTTTTTTTGGAGAGGTTTTTGCTACAGGGCGCGTGCGCTCGCCAGACAGACAGAGAGAGACAGAGAGATAGAAAGCAGGAAATCACCCCCCAGGGGGGATGGCCATGCCGCAATCCCTTCTCCTCCATTCTCCTCTCGGGATCTTGGGCACGCACGCACACGCGCCTGGCGTGAGTTTAAGCCTCCGGGTCCGGGACTCGAACCGCGGTCGACTATGTGGGAGTCCAGCGACATAGCCATTACGCTAACTGCTGGTCCCTCACCTTGACTTTTAGAAGAACCTCCTATGAGAACTGAGGCTTTTTTAAAACAGATTTCTTTTCTCTGTTAGACTTTAGGTTGCCCTTGATAAAACACTGAATAGACATTATCTTTATTGTTCTCTCTCTCTTTCTCCTCTCTCTCTTTCTCTTTCTCTCTCTTCTGTGTCCTCAGGTCCAATCTCAGCATCTTACTTTGCTCACTCTCACTCTCCCCTTTGAGAAAACGGATCCCAGTTTCCAAAATTCACCTTTATCTTATCCTGGCAATCTCCATGGCAAAAAAAACTCACTGAAATTCAGTGACACACGTTATTTGTCACCAGCACTTACTGGGGTCTGGGGAAAATCCTAGGAGCCTTTTCAGCTGCATTTGTTTTATTCTGGTTTTTGTTTGTTTGTTTGTTTGTTTCATTTAGCAGCCTTGAATCACTGATATTCTTAGGTCTCTTCATTTAATTTCTCCATTTTTTTAATGCTCTTTATCTTATTGCAGCTCAAACTCATAAGTTACTAGTTGACAAATTCACCTAGGTCTTGTCATGACTTTCAGAGACAGTATATTGTTACGTCTTTTTCTTTTTTCATTAGATCTTAATCCACCTAAACAATTTCTGCATTCTATTAAAACCAGCATTCCAAATTGTACTGGTTTCTGTTCTTTCTTGTTTCACTTTCATTTTCATCCTGATCCCAAACACAATGAGACTGAGATCACTGTGTCCAAGGTTCCCCTGAACCACTCTGCCTGCAGTCAGAGCCCACGCATCACACACAGTACCCGGGCTGGTACTGTTGCTCCTGCTTATTTGCCGTTGCTCGTGGTGAATGAGAAAGCAATCCTGCATCAGAGCCAAAGGCATGCAGCCTGCCTTATCGGGTCTGCTTCATAAAACACAGTCTATTTACTAGAAATTCAGTTCTGCTGGCCACTACTGGCCCCTCAGATGTCTGCACACTTTAAAAATAATGTAGCAATTTCTTTGAGTGCTTTTCTAATTGTGTCATTTATAAGGAAGTACAGTAAACAATTTTACAAAAACTTTTCAGTGAAATTGTACAGTTTCAGGGTCAACGAAAAAGATTTTTCTTTGTCAGATGAAATACCACATATTGATCATTTTGCATTAGTCATCTATTCATTGATAGTATTGAAAAATGTTTTCATTCAATATTAAAAACATAACATATGAAATAACTTTCCACCAGAGACAAAATTTTTAGGGTCCCTAAAGTTACTTAAAAGTAACTTAAATTCATGGGCCAGTGGGTGACATGGTGGTTAAGGCAGCTGAATTCCTATGACCAACCATGCAGTTTGAGTCCTGGACCCAGCAGCTTGAGAAACATTCCATGCATGCCCAAAATCCTGAGAGGAGAGTGGAGAAGGGCTTGCAACTTGGTCCTCTCCTGGGGATGATGGGGTGTGACTCATCCCCCACCCCCACCCCCCACACCCCCGTCCCTCTGGCAAGCACATATGCCCTATGGCAATTTTAAAGAGAAGAAGAACCTTGAGTTTTCAATTTAGAAAAGGACAGAGAGGGTCAGCCCTGTAGCACAAGCAGGAGAGCTCTGCTGCATGATGGCTGAGAGTGCACGGGAGGTCAGAGTTTGGTTCCCAGACCGCCCTAAACTGGCAAGGCATGTAGTATGTCCCTGTAGGCCTGGCTAACTGGGAGACTGGGGCAGGAGGATAGAAAATGGTAGGTGAGACCCTGTCAAAAATACCTCTCTGTTTCTCTTTCATAAAAAGAAAAGTGAGGAACAAAGTAGATATCCACCAGGAAGATATTGTGGAAAGGTATCAGGTACCCTCAGTTACACAATATAATGTTATCATTAATGAAGTGAATTAGGTATATACCAACTGATTTGAAAAAATCTGTGAAGTTTTGTTACGTGAAAAAAAAAAAAAAGAAGTTAAGTATGAGGACCAGAAGATGGTGTAATGGTTACATCACCGCACTTCCATGTAGTCGACTGTTGTTCAAGACCTGGAATAAGTGGCTTAACTCATGCCAGGTGTGTGTGCATGCATGCCCAAGATCCTGAGAGGAGAATGGAGGAGAAGGGATTGTGGCATGGCCATCCTCCCTGGGAGAAGGGGATGATTTTTTGCCTTCTCTCTCTCTGTCTCTATCTTTCCAACAAGCACACACGCCATATAGTAAAAATCTCTCTTTAAAAAAAAGAAGCTAAGTATGGATTTGATCCCATTTTTTGTAAAACAATGGCAAAATTATGTACATACATGTACATCTCTATATATGTGAATATGTATACATCTATTATATATGTGTGTGTGTGTGTGTACAATTTGATACATGTATATATATATATATATATATATTTTTTTTTTCTTTTTTTTTTTTGGAGAGGTTTTTCGCTATAGGGCGTGTGTGCTCGCCAGACAGACAAAGAGAGACGTAGAGACAGAAAGCAAGAAATCACCCTCCCGGGGGGATGGTCACCCCGCAATCCCTTCTCCTCCATTCTCCTCTCAGGATCTTGGGCACACACGCACACGCGCCCAGCGTGACTTTTAAGCCACCGGGTCCGGGACGCGAACTGCGGTCAACTACATGGGAGTCCAGCGACATAGCCATTATGCTAACTGCTGGTTCCCAACATTTTATAAAACATGCAGTGGTGGTGTATGTATTATAATATCACATATATTTAAGATGACTATAAAAACTTGAAGAAAGCACAGAAACCCACAACAGATTGACATGAGTTTCTTTGAACAAGGGATGTAACTTGTAATAGGTGAGAAATATAAGAGGAGGAAAAAGAGGTAGGAAAAATTGTTTTAAATATTAAAAGTCCAATATTATAAGAGAGTGCATAGGACCAGTGAATGACCTGGTGGTTAAGGCACATAGATACCACATGGCTGACTACTGCAGTTTGAGTCCTAGACCCAATGGCTTGAAGAACACACGGGGCATGTATGCACGTATGCCCAAAATCCAGAAAGGAGAAATGGAGAAGAGCAGATGGCAGCATGGCTATATCCCATGGAGGGTGCTTGTTCACCTTCTGTTTCTCTTTCTCCCTCTTTCTGTGTCTCTCTCCAGAGTGCACGTGCCCTCTGGCAAATTAAAAAAAAAAAAAAGATGGTATGTTTGATATGATCCCAGTTATATATAAAATGATGTCAAGTGTTTGCAAGTATAAAGAAATGTATGTGTTATCTGTTGAAGATATTTCGATCAACGGGTCTGGGGAGAAATGTTCACATATCGAAATGGTCTCATTGTAAGCCAAACAATATGATTGAAAGTATATACAAAAATAAATAAAGTAATTAATAAAAAAAAAAAAAAAAAAAAGAAATGTATGAGAGAATATTCACCCTAATGGTGTCAGGAAGGTAGGGTTTAAGCTGATTTTTATTTTTTTGTTTCAGCTTTCTCATATTGTTTGGACTTTTTTTACTAAGCCTGTTATTAAGTAAATGACTGATGATGAGGGCATAATTAAGTGACTTCCACTGTAGATGAAAAAGAAAAAACAGGGCCAGCTCAGGGGCACGGCGGTAGTGCGAAGCTACTCAAATGATGCTGGATTCATATGGAAGATCCTAGCTTCCACCCTCAGTCACTCTGTACTTGCCCAACCCCTGACTGACTGAGGAGGCTGGAAAGGATTGCAGTGTGACAACCATATTGAAGATGCTTCTCTTTCTCCCTCCCAAAAGAAAGAAATAAACTTTGAAAAGAAAAAGAAGAAACCAGTGTAGAAATTTTCTGTCATCACGGAGATTCTCCTTTGGCTCTAATACATCTTTGTCCCTCTGGATTGAGAAAGTCCAGGTAAGATGGGCCCAACCAAGAGAGGAACAAGCTGAAGTACAAGATTCAACACCATGAGTTTGTGCAAGAGGCTCTGACTGATGTCTGCCATCCAAAGAGCTGCAAGAACTGTTCCAACTTTTGGCACAATTGATCGATTCCAACACATTTTCCTAAGAGAACATGATCCTGTGAAGAAATGGAATCAGTCTTCCTTGAGTGCATGGAGAAGACGGTGTCCGACATGCCCAGCCACTGACTGCTGAGCCTGTGTGGGGTAGTAGGTTCTAGAGGCAGTTGTCTGGGTCCAGACCCCGTTCCTACTGACAGTTTTCCATTTCTTTATATATGTAACAGGCATAATAATACTGCCTAGTAGATAGGGTAGTTGTGAGAATTAAATGTCCATGGGCTGTATTAAAACCATCCTGCCTCATTGAAGGTGGCCAGTGTGCCTGTCATTTCAGAAAAAGAAAAAAAATTAATTTGAAACATTTCCATCAGCATTATTATTTACTTATTTAACCATTTTTATTCAATTATTCACAGCTTATAAACCCTTATTTGAGGAAAATTCTACTTATAATTCACCTTAAATATTTGAATTTTTTCATTGCTGGAGCATGCATGTACTTACTAGAGAAAAAGCACATCTTCTAAACAAGGCATGGTCACACCCCAGTCCTTTTTCCTCCATTTCTCCATCCCATCAGGATTTGGGGTACACACACATACACACACACATACACACACCTAGCATGTTTTCAACCTGCTGGGGCTGAAATCTGAACCATGGTTGGCCATGTGGGATCCAGCTCCCGATGTACAGCACTTAATCACTGTGCTGTGGGGCCAACTCTTAAATATTTAAAGATTGAGACCAAAGTTTGCAATGTATCACTTATGCAACAAATAACAGAGTCCTACAATGTCTGAGTGCTGCTGCCATCAGGATCAGGTTATTCAGACATAGTAAAATTTCACCTTTCCTGGACCAACAGAAAGTGTAGTGCTCATGTTGCTGAACTGCTACACAGCCTATTGTGGTTTGAGTCCCAGACCCAGCTGCTTGAAAATCACTCAGGGCACGTGTGTGTGTGCCCAAGATCCCAGGATGAAAATGAAGAAGGAGGGATGGCCATCCCTCCTGGGGAAGGGGGGGGGGAATTTCTCATTTTTCCCTCTCACTATGTCTGTGTCTCTCTCTCCAGTGAGCACACATGCCCTAAGGCAAACCTCTAAAAAAAAAATGACCTTTCTTCATATCGTCAAGTCCCAATTTCCAGTTTATACCTAATTAAAGCATATGCATTCGTTTATAGTTTTGAAAGCATGTTGTCTCCCTATCTCAACCTTTTTTAGATTATAAAGAAGAAATACTGAATGAGAAAAGAGAATTACTGGGGAAAAAATTATTCTCCAAGGTGGTTGGAGGGTAGATTTAGATCACTGTCCTCTGAAGTCTCTAAAGGAGGTCTTTTCTTTATACGCAATAGAAAAAGATATGCAAAAACAAACAAAAAATTCACGCTGTATTTGAGAGTGTCTAAGGCATTCCTAGTTAGGAGATCAGTTTCAAACAGTGTTAGTTGTTCTGTTGTTCTGTGGTTCTATGTTTTTTATTTGTACAGTCCTTTCTAAACTTCCCACACTCTATAGGTTTCCTATACTCTAATACAAATCCCTGTCTCAGAAGATTGCAGTTCAAGATTTTTAACTAGTATCTATTCTCCCATCCACACAAAGGGCAAAGAACTTGATGCTACTACATTGGGAGTTGAAAAGACTTTTACCCTACTGTCCACTAGCACCATTATTCACAAACACCAGAGCAGAAGATGCAGCTTCTCCTGCTATAAGTGTGCTAAATGAACATCTTTCAGTTTCTCTTCTGCATTGATTCCTCCCCAGAAAAGGAGGTTAGACATCTGATTGTAATTTATAATAGTGATCCTCAATTTTCTTGCTCCCAGAATTTCTGTGCACTCTTAAAATTCATTCATAACTACAGAGAGCTTTTACTTATGAGGGTTACACTTATTGATAATTGTTGCATCAGAAATTAAGACCGAGAAATTCATTCTTAAATAATAATAATAGATTCATAATATGTTAACATAAATAACATTTTATGAAAGAATAACTTTTTTCCAAACAATTATAGTGAGAATAATGACATTACTGTATACTTTTGCAGAGTTCTTTAATGTCTGGCTTAAGAGAAAGCAGATGAATTACAGTATTAACGTCTGCATTCAGTCTTATGCACTATTACATATAACGTAGCCTCTGGAAAATTCCATTTTACATTCTTGAGAAAAAGGAATGAAAATGCAAATGATGTCTTACTATTATCAGGAAAACAATTTGACCTCAGGAGCCCTGGGACTATACTGTGAGAACTACAATTTAGTAGAAAGAAGTGGGTGTGTGTGACTTGGCCAGTCAATTCCCTCCTTTGGGGACCTATCCTCCCCTAGAAAACACCCCTTTGGGCTCCTCCTCTCTTTCCTGCCTGTGTTCTCCTATGTTGCTACCTGGGATGGCGAGATAACTCTTTTCCACTACCAGTTTGATTGTAGAAAATTCGTCATGACCTGCACACCTCAACTATGTTCTCCAACATCTCGGTCAGGAATAAAGCTGGAGTTTTCATCTTCATCTGCACTTTGTCTTTCTCAGTTACTGCTTTAAATAGCTTTGGCTTTATTCAGAGGTAGAGCATGGCTTAATTTTACTTTACATGTCTGGCCTGGACTATTATTCTTATTCCCAGACTATGCTAGTTACCTGATTATCTGATATCCACACGTGTCAGCTGTAGACCAAAGGCCTCTCGCTCTTTGATTCTGAAAGGTGGCTACTTCAGGAAGTGTATCCAGCTCTATAGAACCTGTATCTCCACAACCCCCACCTGGGGGAGCTCCAGGGACAAGGAGCTGATTACATTTAGCTATGTGCTGTGGAGAAAGATCTGTGTGCATTCATGATTGGGCAGCAAAATAGAAGATAACTTTTATCCGTCTTCACTTCTGTCCTGAGCATCAGTCTTGATCCAACAGTGAAGTATGACATACCATGAATATGTAGGTAGTTAATGAACATTTGGACAGTATTTACTATGTACAGATCTTTTGAAAGTGTTGTACTAATAATAGCTCATTTAATCTTCATAATTACCCAGTGAAGTGGGTACTACTGTGATTCCCACTTTAGACAAAGAAGCTAAGGAACAGAGACATTGAATAACTGCCCAGTAGCTGTGTTGTGAGTTAAGCCCAGGCATCTAGATCCACATGCTCTAGAGTCTCTGCCTTCCCTTGGTCTGGAGGAGCCTGGTCTGGAGTACTTTGTGGAAATCTTCTGGATAAAGCGTTACACTGATCTCTGTCCCACCCCAGCCCAGCCTTTCTTTCTGTGAACAAGACATTTCCCCTCACTCCGAGCACCCTGAGCACATACATGGCTCTAAATGTCTCTCCCAGAATGTCTTCTCCTTCAAATATTCTCTCTACCTAAGACAAACACAAATGGCCACCAGCACATAAGGCCTTCTCAATCACTAAGGAATTGGTGATTGTGACACCTAAGTCTACAACAGATTTTCCCGTGGGCAGGGCCAAACTCATATAATATTCTAAAGGACATAGGTACACTGTGCGACTTCACATTTTCAGTTTCCATGTCCTATGGAAGCACTTGACAGCCTTCTATGGAATGGAACCACTGTTCTAAAATAATAACAACAATGATTGATATGATACTTCAAATGTTTCTTGTTAATATTTAGAGTGTGCTTCTCCTGTTAGTCTGAATTTCTGACTCACTGTCCTGTGGCTGAGCATTTAGTCTGGATCTGAACAATCCATTTGTTTACCTTATCTGTTAGACATTCGATCCAAGTAAACTTTGAAAGCATATCAACAGCTGTTAAAAAAAACTTATATTTCCTATTATAAACTGATATTAGCATCCATACACAGAAACACAATTCAGTTGAGAGAAACCCAAGCTGGTTTTGTGTTGACAATATGCAAAGTGGCCTACTCAGCCATTCTGCATCAATGTTCACCTTATTTCCCCTCCTGAGTCTTCTGAGAGACTTCGCTAGATACTACCACCACTCGCTATATGGTAAATCTGATTCAACAGTAAAAGGACTTCAGAATCTCTGAGAACTTATTAGAAAAATATGGTTATTGAGGCACACCAATTTGGGACACATGAGAGATCAGTTAAAATCCAAATATGACTGGGTTAATTGAACATTACAATTCATTAGTACGCTGGTGTTTTTGTAACACATAAGAATTTCATGCATTTGGGGTGAGAAGTATTAACAAGTTAGTGAATAAAAGTTTGATCAAACATGCATTTCTGGAACTGATGCAAACCCTTTATTTTAACAAATGACCAATTTAGCTGTCAATATAAAATACTTATTTTGAAATGCATGTAAGTGATCACCTCAATATTCTAGTTTAATTTTTACATGAATTCTATTATTTACTTTTTCTTTGTCCCTCGTTCTTTACAGGATTGTGACAGCTGTCCAGGAGCCTCAACTGAACACCTAAACTGGTCCATATTGGACCTACTATAGCACTAAAAATTACCCCTTGAAAACAACCTTCACCAGACAGTTCATCAAAGCCTGCAGCTGCTAAACAAATCCTGACACTCCCCATCAGCAGAGTGAAAACCTGCTCACTTGGGCCACCAAGTTAAGAACCTTCCACATCAGCAAAGGAGAAGAAAGAGCGAGCAGATCAAAGTTATTTGCAGTATCCACTTTTTTTATTAAAGATAAAAAAGGATGTCTTTCAGATTTATGAGCTTCCTTCTTGGGCTTCAGTTTGAGTATTCACAGGTGATTCTGAGGCATCAATCTCTTTCTCAGCACTCCCAGCCTACATCCACCAGCCAATCCAGGGAGCAGAGGCTGCTGGGCATGACTCTGACTTCCAGACTCACTCAAGATCCCCAGATGTGTTCAGCAGTGATTCTGGTTGGGTGTTTACCCATCTTTCATGTTTAATCTCTTCATAAAGGTGCCCTGACTCTATGAAGATGGTTTTATCTTTCAATAAATTTCTTTCCAGAGTCAAGAATTCTTTCTACCTATTCTATAGAATTTTTAAAAAATCAAATAAATGTTCTCTAGCATTTAAGAAAATACTAAAAGACCATTTCACCTCAAAACAAAATGATCCTGCAAGAAGCATAAAATTTTACTGCTTTGTTAGGTCCTGTGATCAAAACCAATCCAATAAGATCTGATAAAGGAATCATACTGAAGACAAATTTTAAGAAGAAAAGCCAGCGATCTGAAATCGAACAAGATTTGTAGTTCGTTGCAGTCACAATTAGGAGCGTGCTTCAAAATCCCATCACTCCTGGGACCAGCAGTGGCTATGTCGCTGGACTCCCATGTAGTCAACCACAGATCAAGTCCCAGACCCGGTGGCTTAACCTCACGCCAGGTGCATGTGCGTGGGTGCCCAAGATCCCGAGAGGGGAATGGAGAAGGGATTGTGGTGTGGCCATCCTCCCGGGGGGGGGGGGGGGATTTCTCTCTTTCTGTCTCTCTGTCTCTCTCTGTCTGGTGAGTGCATGCACCCTATAGCAAAAAGCTCTCAAAAAAAATAAATAAATCCCATCACTCCTTTCCTACAAAAAAGGAGGGAAAGTTATTCCAATCTGCCCAGATAAAGTTGCTTCAATGTTCTTGAATGATGATTTTTGACTCAGGATGCCAGGAAGGGTTTTGTTTAGTGAGTTGGCTGGATTTTTTAATCATAAAAAAACTTCTAATACTTCAAGACCTTCCATTTTGTGAATTGATGCTGGTTAGTAGGAATGTTTTGCATGAATGAGCTAGGGTTGCTCAAAACTGGGGAAGTTGAGGCAAGATTTATAAGGAGATATCAGTGGGTAAGGTGGACAGACTTGGTGAATGATTGTTTCCTTATGGGAGGTTGATTAGGTCTGGTGGGTTATTGATCTAGATTACACTTATGGAATACATTGTGATGAATGAATTATGCAAATTATGTCTTTCACAGTCCTCTAAGCTTTGAATATTCCCAAATTTTAGGTAGAAATCTTGTTTTCTACAGCCGCTTTCCTCTTCTTCTCTCTATCTCTCTCTATCTCTGTGTGCCCTTTAACTAAATGATATTCAGAAAGTACATGGATATTTATGAGCCCTTTCTTAAGATAATTTTGCATTTATTTCAAAAATTTTACATACAAGGAAAGATGTTGATTTATTTAAATTAGTGAAAGAAAATTCTGCAGAGTACCCACTTCAACTACAATTCCAATTACTTTTTTCCTTCTGTCATCACAATCATTTGAAAATTATAGAAGTCTCAGCACCAAAGTTTGCAAACTCAAGAAAGAGTGTGTATTCAAGAATACATGCTTTAAAAATAGAAACAAACATTACCTTCAGTCACTTCATTTTAAAGGTAATACAGATGGTCCACATATATTATTCAGAATTGTGCCACTCTGTTATCCCTAATAAGTTACTATCTGATCATTATTTTTACATAGGCCTATTTAGAATTAGTTCTACTGCACCTTTCAGTGGGCACAAATTCCATCTTACCCTTGGGTTTGAGTCATTCAATACAATAGTCACTAGCCATATGTGGCTATTTAAAATTAAATTAATTGTATGTAAATTACATTTAGAGTGCAGTTCTTCAGTTGCACTGGTTACATTCGAATGTATTTTGAATGTACTTTTACATACAAAAGTCACATGTGATATTAGTTAATACAGATTATAAAATATTTCCTCCATTGCAGCAAGTTCAACTAAATGACACTGCCTTGGGTTAAGCCATGAATTCTTTTTTTTTTTTAATGTCTTATTTATTTATTTATTTTACTTTTGATTATTTTCTTTTTTATTTTTTAAATTAATTTTTTTACATTTAATCATTGGGTATCATTACAGCATACCAGATGAATTTTCCCATCCTGAATACACTGCATATTGGGTAAATTATCATCAATAGATAATTTTCCACTTTTGCATACCTTAAATGTTCTGCTTCTTTCTTTTTCTTCTTGACATCCTCCCTCTTGTCCTCCCCCTTATTATTTTTTAATTTGACCTGAGAGACAAAGAGAAAGAGAGAGCGAAGGAAAGTGAGAAAGCAAGCTACCAGGTCCAGGACTCAAATGGCAGTTGGCCATGTGGGAGTCCAACACCTTAACCACCATGCCACCTGCCAGCCCCTGCCATGAATTATTTTACACCATAGTTAGTTTTCAGTATAGATAGGGCAATTTTATATGATTATTTTAATTTATTTTATACATCCAGTCACTACAGCTTGTAAAATGAGTTTACACAACATGAATACACTCCACAGAAGTCCAGTTGAAGATACTATACACATTATCATCAACAGCTAATCAATCATTTTCTGTCCCATAAATGTCTTGCCTTTCTATTTTTCTCCTTCATTCCTTTCCTCATGCTTTCCCCCTTCTGCCACCCTCTTCCCACTCTGTCTCCAGAATTCATAACCATTTTCCATGCTTCTATATCCTCTAATCTTTTTTATTTCCACCATAGAGTGCAGACAGTCAGTACATGTTAAATGGAGACATACAATGTCTTTCTTTCATAGCCTAGTTTGCTTCTCTCAGCAGTAACTCTTCCATATTCACTCACTTTCTATCAAATGTCAAGGTCTTAGTTTTTTATAGCTAAGTAGTGTTTAATAGAGTATTTGTGCCATACTTTTTCAATCTATTCATCTGTTCATGGACCTTGGGTTGGTTCCATGTTTTAGCAATTGTGGATAATGGCACAATAAACATCAATGTGCAAGCACTTTTCTAATTAAGAATTCCTCTGCCCTTTGGGTAGATAACCAGGAGTAGAATTGCTAGATCGAATGGTAGTTCTCTTTGTAGATCTTTGAAGAACAACAGTGGTTATTCTAATTTATATTCCCATTAACAGTGAAGGAGAGTTCCCTTTTCACTACAGTCTTACAGCTCTTATTTTTGGTTTTTTTTTTTTCCAATCTTAGCCGTTCTAACTGTAATTAGGCATTATTTCATTGTGGTTTTGATTTGCATCTCCTTTTTGATGAGGGATGTTGAGCATTCTTTCTTTCTTTCTTTCTTTTTCTTTTTGCTATAGGCACGTGCACTTGCCAGACAGACAGAGAGAGACAGAGAGACAGAAAGTGAGAAATCACCCCCCAGGGGGGATGGCCACGCCGCAATTCCTTGTCCTTCGTTCTCCTCTTGGGATCTTGGGCACACACTCACACGCGCCCGGCTTGAGTTTTAAGCCACCGGGTCCAGGATGCAAACCACAGTCAACTACATGGGAGTCCAGCGACATAGACATTATGCTAACTGCTGGTCCCAAATATTTTTTTTCTCATATGCTTTCTGGCCATTCATATGTCTCCCATAGAGAGTTATTTGTTTAGCTCAGTTTTCCTGTCTTTTAATTGGGTTGATCATTTTTGGGAGGACAAGAATTGAGTTCCCTGTGTGTTCTGGATATCGGTCCCTTATCTGAGTGAGGCACAGTTCACAAAAATATCCTTCCATTCCAAGGGTTGTCAATTCAAACTAATTGGAAGAATTAATATAATCAAAATGGCAATTTTATCCAAATTAATCTACATAGTTAAAGCAATCCCAATAAAATAACCACAGATATCCTTCACAGATTTAGAAAAAAAAATTATAGAATTTGTCTGGAATCATAAAAGACCCCAAATCGTTAAATCAATCCTGCACAAAAAGAGTGGAGTAGAAAGCATCTCACTCCCCGACCCCAAAATATATTACAAAGCTGTGATAATCAAAACAACATGGTATTGGCACAAAAACAGATATGGGGTCAATGAAACAGAATAGAGACTTTAGAAATAAACCCCAAAACATGCCAAATGGTACCAGTCAATCCAGTGGGAAAAAAGAAAACCTTTTTAGCAAATGATGCTGGAAAAACTGGGTATCCTCTTGCAGAAAGATGAATCTGGACCACTGTCTCTCATCACTGACAAAAAATCAACTCAAAGTAGATCAAAGATCTAAACCTAAAACTTCAAACTATAAAACTACTGGTGGAAAACACTGAGAAACTCTGGAGAAACATCAGAGTAGACAATGACTTCTTAAATAAGACCCCCCTCCCCAAAGTACAGGTAAAAAGCCCAAAAATAGACAAGTGGGATTACATCAGTTTAAGAAGTTTCTGCACAGCAAAAGACATGGTAATTAGTGTGGACAGAACCATTTTATAAAAACTTAAAATTTAGTTCTGAAGCATTCGAAGTCCAATATGCTCATTCTAATTTAATTACAAGTAGCTTCTCATTTTGATTTGTTACTTAATCATACTTCCTGTCTCCCCAACTGAGCTAGAAATATCTTAAGGACAGGGCTACATATCCAAAACTTTTATTCTTTTTTATTGCCTCTCTGAATAATACTAAATATAAGACATTTTTAAGGTTATTTGCTTTATTTGTGATGTGTATGTGGTGCAGGTATGTGCGTAAGACAAAGGGAGCAAGAGTGAAGGAGAAAAACCCTAGCACTCTTGACAGAGTTTGGTTACCCTGCAATCTCCTTCCCCTATCCCTCCAGGTTTCCAGGATCTTGAACATGCTCTCAGATATCTTATTATATGTTCCGGATAGACTAGGATGGGGATCCGAACCTGCAGTTGGACACATGGCTCCCACCATTGACAGTCCAGTATGCTATAACTGCACCACCTAGGCTAGCTCAGTAAAACAAAAAGTTACTGAGCTGAATTAAAATGTAGCATAGTCACATATATGTGATTAAATGTAATATAAAAAACTAATAATGATGAAATAAAACAAGAGAACAATCATTGTGTAACTCAATAAAGGGCCATGCCAGAGGCCAAAACTATGGTAAAATTTGAGAATAAAACCAAATAAACTTGATGACCTTGAAAAATAAAATGTAACATAGTCTACCTATCTATTCCAATACTATGCATTCTGGGCACTCAATAGATTCTTGTTAGTTAACTAATCCAAGAGAAAAGTCTCAATCTAGGTAGAATCTTCATAAACTCTCTAATCTATTTTTCTAAATCTACACCAGCATACCTTATACGAAGGGTATTGATTCCTTAGGCAAGGTAGTGCCAAGTACTGTGGCTGTGTTCCCAGGGACAAATTCCCTTTGCTCCTTTTGGGGACCAAGTCATGGGGAAGCAGCTCTGAGACCTGATCGCAGTACTCAGAAAGCTGACCACTTGTTTGGGAGCCCTATTCAGTTGACCCTTAATTGTGCAGTCCAGCCTGGAAGAAGTCCTTGTCCTCACCTCAGACCTGGTACTAACAACCCTTCTCCTGACCCTTGGCAAGCATTCTAAAAATATTTATTCATTCTACAAATGGGTATTAAAAATATCTTTTATGCAAAGAATTGTGCTTGACAGTGGAGTAAAAACAGATTAAGAGTAATCAGGTAGCAAACAAGAATCAAACCAACATATCATTTAAACCTATGAGATGCTACAATGGAATAGCACAGAGTTGTCTGGTAAAGGATTATGTGAATAAAGGAGACAGACCTTACATTTGTTAGCAGAAAAGACACATTGAGAAGAGACATATCTAATGAGACCAGGTGAGAAGAACTAGACAGAGGAAACAGCAAATACAAAGGCATTAGATAACAAAGGTAGTTGAATTAAAGTACAAAGAGGCAACCAGTGTGATCAAGAGAGCATTGAGGGAAGTGTTGAGAGGTGTGGGAGGACTGTAATTGTGCCTGGCTTTATTGACCATGACAGTCAGTTGAGATTTTATTTTAAGTGCTTTGAAAAACCCTTAAAATGTCTAGGTCATGAGAATAATATAGAGATTGGATGAGTGAGTGGGTGAGTTAATGAATGAATGAATCAATGAACAAACCTACTTAATCCTCAGGAGCCAGAGTATTCAAAACATAAATTACACATTGCTGTAAGGTGTTTGTTTTCCTTAAATAAATACTGCATTTCTTCTTGATTCAACTCTCCTCTTTCTTTTAGATTAGGTGGGTGATATATCTGACTGGAACTTTGGAACTGACTCAACAGTATTTCTACATTCGCTTTTTAAAGAAAGCAACCACATTAACTGGAAGGCTTCCCTGACCCCTTCAGGCAGAATCAGGTCTTCCCTGTTCTGTGCTCCCACACTGCTTAGCACATTCCTCTATAGAGTTATCACTTTGAACTATACATAAGTGTTTTAACAGACTGAGTACAATGAATACACCCCTGTAACTTCACCGCCTAGTCCTATGTCCAACACACAGTGGGCCTCGGTAAATGCTTTCCTTTAAAAAAAAAATTAAAGTAGATGATCGAAGTCTTCTTAAGTAAATACAGGCTCAGAACCAAGTTTCTTTGCTAGTTAGTACTAAAAGAAGATTAATTCAATATCTCTATAATCAGTTCCTCCGACCTGATGATGTATTGGAGTCCTGAGGTTCTCTACAAATATTACTACTTATGCAGCATGTAAGAAAACTCTTAGAAAATTGAGGTTTGAATTCCCATTATATAATACAGGTCTTCTCTATTAATCTAAGTACCCTTTTGTAAATAATAGCTTGAAAAGCACCAGTGGCTCCATTGAGCAATTCTTACTCTGCGTCAGTAACCCATATTTAGAATGTGTCTTTGATCCTTCTATCCATGGGAGGTAGGCAAGACAAGCATTCTTATCCCTATCTCATAAATGAAAATATAACCCTCAAAAGAAAAGTGACTTAAAGTTGCCTATCTTTGACCCAGTCTCTATGGTGCAGTCAGTAGTATACTGGATTACATAGCTGGAAGCCACATGAGGACTACAGTTTGGGTCCCTGACCCAATTGGCCTGAAAACACAGCAGGCATGAGTGTATGTGTCCAGGATCCTGGCAGTCTGGGGAACTGGCAGAAGGGGATTGAGGTATTACTAAGCCCTGTGAAGGGTCTCTCTCTCTCTCCTCTCTCATGTACACACTATATCATAAATAAAAATAAAGTTACCTAATTTATACATGGAGTAGCCAATAGTACTAGTCCTGTTTCCAAAGACTTTCTTTCTCCTATATCACAATCTTTGGACCAATAATTCCCAGCATTATTCTTAATTCGAAATAGACTCACCTAGGAACTTGGAAATGCAAACTCTTAGCCCAGTCTAGCCAGTAAAGTCCATAGTAGGATGCCGAACTGCAGTGCTGGAAGCCACGTGAGCAACCATGGGTTCCAATCTCAGAGTCAGCCTGAAAACATGCAGGCTTGTGCAGGCACCTAAGAGCCCAAGTAGCTATAAGACTGGGAAGGGGGAAATCAAAGCATAATGAGGCCTTATTAAAGGTGCTTTCTCTCTCTCTCTCTCTCTCTCTCTCTCTCTCTCTCTCTCTCTTTCTCTCTCTCATGCATGCATATGCATGCATGCACACTCTTTATCATTAAACCAAAGAAAAAAGAAGAAATGCAAATTCTTGGCCAAGGGGTGGTGTAGTGGTAGCACAACACTCAGCAATGCTAAAAGTGATAGGGAAGACCAGGGTTTGCTTTCCTGGTCAACTTGTACATGCTGGATGTGTGTGTGTATGCCTGTTGAGTCCAGCTGATTAAAAGGCAGAGGGAGGAGGAGACAGTAGTGTGAGGTGATGTTGAGGATGCTTCTCTCTCACACACACTCATAAAAGAAACTTAAAAAAAAAGAAAAAGAGGGACCAGCAGTTAGTGTAATGTCTATGTCGCTGGACTCCCATGTAGTTGACCACAGTTTGAGTCCCAGACCCGGTGGCTTAAACTCATACCAGGCATGTGTGCGTGTGTGTGCCCAAGATCCCAAGAGGAGAATGGAGGAGAAGGGATTGTGGCATGGCCATCTCCCCGAGGGATGATTTCTCACTTTCTGTCTCTCTGTCTCTGTCTTTCTTGCAAGCGCATTTGCCCTATGGCAAAAACCTCTCAAAAAAAAAGTTATTTTAATTTAAAAAAAAAACGAAAAAGAAAGAAAGGAATGTATTTTCAGGTCCCACCTAGACCTACTTTGGTGGGAAGGTATAGGGAAAGAAGGAAGGGAAGGTCAGCAATGTTTTTGTTTTCTCAACTTTCAAATCCTCAATCAATCAATCAATAAAAATTTTAAAAAGACAGGTGATAGTCACTTTCACAAACCAGACATATTTACAAACTCTCTGGCGAGGTCATATTCAGGTGTTTTCTGTACTAGATGAGTTTCTCAGAGATTCATTAATCAATCTTGGATCAATCAACTCTCTCCAAAAAGCAGTAATCCTCCTCTCCTGTGTCACAGCATACTCTACTATCTCAGTTCCATTTTCACTGTGACAAACCCAATCAAATTTTCCAGGTTCTTTCAAAGCAGGTAAGGATGAAAAAATTTCTATATCTACTTGCTAGGTATCTGGATTACAAGTTAATATTTTTCCTTCCTTGTAGTCAGAGACATCAGGAGAGTAGTCAGATGTTAGTTTCAGAAGCTTAAATGCAATCTTTTCTCCAATTTAAGGGGCGGCTGCCAACAATGGTAACACATTGTAGTCCTTCTTGTGAGTCTCTACTGGATTCTAGAAAATAGTAGATGAGTTTTTACCATTTCATTCCATTGCTGCTGCTTCTGATATTCAGTGTTTCTATTTAAGACACAGGAAACAGCAGTCCCTTGTCCTCAACCTCTCCCTCACATGCCCCGACCCCTAGCTCCCCTCCAAGAAAGATCTTCTCTTCTACTCTACACTTTTCATAAGTTAGTGGGAACAGACACATTGGGAGGAGGTCCAAGAATCTGTCTGCCACCATTTGAATCAGAAAGTTTCCATCCAACAGCACGTGGAGTCTGTGATGATGGCCCTGACAGCCTCTTCCTGCAGAGTCGTCCACTGTCTTTAGCAAACATGCAGTGCACGCTTTGCCTCGTCACTCTGACTGGTAATCTGACACTGAACTCCTGTGGGAGGCTGCGCACCAGCGAGTCTGCCAAGGTTTCTCAGAGAGCAAACAATTGCCATGATTGGCCACTAGAATCCCTCAGATTTGCATATCCGGCACCTCATGATTGGTCCAAAAGCAACCAATCATAACCCACCATTTACAACCAATCACGGCCCACTGTTTACAACCAATCATAACCACCCTTTATGATCCACCAACGTGTATATAACCACCATGCCTGGCCCACAATAGCCAGACAACCAGGAGGACAACGAAGACGACCAGACGACCAGGAAGACAACAAAGACTACACAGAAGACCAGGAAGACGACGACCCTGGAGAGCCTGAAGAGCTGAAACACCGCACAGTCTCCAGACGACCCTGAAGAGTTGTAACACTACATCGTCTCCAGACGACCCTGAAGAGTTGTGACCCCGCATCATCTCCATGCTGTACCGTGCTGTCCACAACAAACAGACGACACTTGTGTCGTCTCTGTGCTTTGACACTGTGCCACTTGTTCCGGCTCTCACTCTTTCCCTCAGGATACCTGTTCGACTGTTCCCCCGGGTCGGGACACGTGGCACCCGAACTGGGTCGGGTCAAGTGGCGCCCGAACAGGGACAGGACAAGTGGCGCCCGAACAGGGACGGGACAAGTGGCGCTCGAACAAGGGACCTGAGTACGAAGGATCCAGTGAAGAGCACCCGAAGAAAGGACAGCAGAGAATCGTCCGAGGAGGGGACAGCAGAGTATCGTCCCGAGATAGGACGGCAGAGAATCGTCCGAGGAGGGGACGACAGAGAATCGTCCCGAGATAGGACGGCAGAGAATCGTCCAAGAGGGAACGGCAGAGAATCGTCCCGGTGAGTAACAAAGATTGCTTACTTATAAGTAATAAGGGTAATAATGGGACAAGTAATAAGGGTAATAATGGGACAAGAGCTTAGCCAGCACGAACAAGAGCTTAGTCAGCACGAACAAGAGCTTAGTCAGCACGAACAAAAGCTTAGTCAGCAGAAATTATTTGTTCAGGGCTTGAAAGAAGCCCTCAAGACACGGGGAGTTAAGATTAAGATTAAGCAGTTGCTCTCCTTTTTTGATTTCTTAAAAGAAGTTTGTCCATGGTTCCCTCAAGAAGGAACCATAGATGAGAAAATGTGGAAAAGGGTACGGGACGCTTTAAAAGATTATTATACTACATTCGGCCCAGAAAAAGTTCCCATGACTACTTTTTCGTACTGGAACTTAATAGACGAAATTCTCAGGCTCCGCACCAGTGACCCAAAAATTGTCACTATGGTCACTAAGGGAGAGCAGATCATGCAAAATGATCAACCCCAGGAGGAGGCTATAGCCGCCTCAGATCTAACCAAGGATTCTAAAATTGAAAAAGAACAGGGAGAGGATCCTATTTCCCTAGATAGTGAGGAAGAAGTTAAAAGCCCTGAAGGCGAGACAAAACCCAAAAAACCCAAAAAACCCAAAAAAACCAAAAAACCCAAAAAACCCAAAAAACTAAAAACTAAAAACAACCTTAAGTCTCTACAAGAGCCAAAGAAAAATGAGTCAAAAACTGAGTCAGTTTTTTGGACAATGTACTGCTGTTTATCATATTTCTATATGGTTTCTGCTTGGGGTGGTTATGTGTTTATCATCAACCTTATTCCACTGCATGTTTTTGTGTTGTTACTGATGCAGAGGTATAGCAAAAGAGTCTACATAGTATATAGCATTTTCTACATTGTGGGTTTAATATTATCCATGCAGATACCTTTTGTATCACAATTAGAGAAACTAAAAACCAATACAGACAAAGAAACAAAACTAGTTCAGGGATCACACACGACAGACTTTGAGACACTCCCTGTTATGGAAACTATAGATCCCCAAGGACAGGTTTGGCGCCATCACAGCAGGTTTATGGTAAAAGAGATTAAGGCGGCAGTTGCCCAATACGGAGCTACTGCTCCATATACCTTAGATATAGTTGAAGCTATCACCGAGGGCTGGCTTACACCATCTGATTGGCAAACATTAGCCCGAGCTATCCTTAAATCTCAAAACTCTCAGCCTTTATGTTCCCCTAACCGCAGCTACAGCTGCTGGCTCCACTGGCTTGGGTTATTACGCCAAGTCACTGAGGGTCTTATCTCAGACGAACTAGATTCCCCGGCTGAGGTGGTTCTTCAAAATAGACGAGGTTTAAATCTCCTCCTGGCAGAACAGGGAGGTCTCTGTCTTGCTTTACAGGAACGCTGCTTTTACGCCAACAAGTCCGGCATCGTTCGTGACAACATACATCAAGAATCTCTCCAACAACATAGAAAACAACTCGCCGATGGTCTGCCTGGAACGGTCTCCTCCCTTTCCCGCTCCCCCTACTTGGCCCATTCATTGGCCTTTTAATTGTTTGCTCACTGGGACCTATTATATTTAATAGGTACATGTCATTCCTCAAACAACAAATTGACTCACTTATGGAAGACCAACACCCCTACACTGGTCTTGCCTGAGGTGCTGAATCGGTTAGCCAAAGACAGGTAAGAGAGTCTGATGAACCCAATAACTCTTCAGTTCTTCCACCTAAGACAGGAGGCCCATCATAGCTATGGGACTCTCCAATGACAGGTAAGAATGGACTTATGGTTCCATAAACGACTCCAACCTAAGACAGGCACGATTCCCCCAGGCCTTTACCTCATCTCTCAAATTAAAACAGAGAAGGGGGATATGTGGGAGGCTGTGCACCAGCGAGTCTGCCAAGGTTTCTCAGAGAGCAAACAATTGCCATGATTGGCCACTAGAATCCCTCAGATTTGCATATCCGGCACCTCATTATTGGTCCAAAAGCAACCAATCGTAACCCACCGTTTACAACCAATCACGGCCCACCGTTTACAACCAATCACAGCCCACCGTTTACAACCAATCATAACCACCCTTTACAATCCACCAACGTGTATATAACCACCATGCCTGGCCCACAATAGCCAGACGACCAGGAAGACAATGAAGACGACCAGACGACCAGGAAGACAACAAAGACGACCAGACGACCAGGAGGACAACGAAGACGACCAGACAACCAGGAAGACAACGAAGACTACACAGAAGACCAGGAAGACGACAACCCTGGAGAGCCTGAAGAGCTGAAACACTGCACAGTCTCCAGACGACCCTGAAGAGCTGTAACACTACATCGTCTCCAGACGACCCTGAAGAGCTGTGACCCCACGTCGTCTCCGTGCTGTACCGTGCTGCCCACAATAAACAGACAACACTTGTGTCGTCTCTGTTCTGTGACACTGTGCCACTGTGCCACTTGTTCCGGCTCTCACTCCCTCCCTCAGGAAACCTGTTCGACTGTCCCCCCCGGGTCGGGACACGTGGCACCCGAACTGGGTCGGGTCAAGTGGCGCCCGAACAGGGACGGGACAAGTGGCGCCTGAACAGGGACGGGACAAACTCCAGTCAGAACTAGAAGACATGTGGATGGTCTTGACCTTGTTAGGGATAGGGTTAAAGCCAATGTTTATAGCCAGTTTGTTTGTAGTTGTGCTCTTTGTAGAAATTCCTTCCTTTAATAACTTGGTTGACAGTTCCTCTGAGGAATTTATGACCCCGAAAGTGACATTTCTGGTCCTGTCACTGGTTGATTCATGGTAAGAGTCAGACTCCAAAAAGGAATTGGGGCTCTCTTTTGAATAAAAATCTGTGCCACCTTTCCTTCTTCTATTTTTTTAAAGATATTTTTGCTATAGGGCATGTGTGGTCACCAGAGAGTCAGAAAGCGAGAAATCACCCCCCAGAGGGGATGGCCATACCACTGTCCTTTCTCCTCCAGTCTCCTCTCAAGATTTTGGGCACACACACACACAAGTGTCCAGTGTGAGTTTTAAGCCACTGGGTCCAGGAATAGAACCGTGGTCGACTACATGGGAATCCAGAGATGTGACCTTTACATCATCTGCTGGTCCCTGCTTCTGGTTTTAGTGAGACTGGTTTTATCAGATCTTTTGGAAAACTACACCTCTGAGGGGCCTGCTCTTTCACGGCCTGCACTTTAGGAGATTTATAGTTGGTCTGTTTCTTATATTCGCATTTCTCCTTTTTTTGGTGATTTTCTTTTGGTCTCTTCCTCCTCATCATCATCTACTATGCCACGTGTTGCTTTGTTTTTTCTTTTGTTTTTTCTTCCTTGCAGTCTAATCTGTGACAGTTTTTGGTTCCATATCCAAAGGCCAGCAAGGTTTTAACAAGCACTCCACATGATTCTAACACGCACTTAAATTTGAGAAGCACTACTCTAGATACTACTAATAATTGAACTAAAGAAATTAAAACTACATACATTTTACCTTGATAATACCCAACTGCTTAAACTGAAGTTAAAATTCTACCTGGAAATTTGGATATATTTATTATCAATTTATTACTCATTATTTTGTCAGATTATCACAGTAAATACTGTGCATGGACACAAAATTTTGTTTTATGTAATACTAATAAGCATTTGTTACAGCATCCAATTACAGTTAAGTTTGAACAAAGTAACTGTGGTGGGGCCAGCAGGGAACATGATGGTTAGTGACACTAGATTCCCACATGGCCAACCATGGTTTGAGTCCCAGACCTGATGACTTGCTTTATCACTTTCACTTTCCCTCTCTCTCACACTCTGTTCCTCTCTGGTCAAGTTAAAATAAATAAATAAATAAATAAATTACATTTTTAAAATTTCTTTAAAAAAAAGAACATAACTGTGACAAATTAAAAATTACATTTATTCTTAATCTGATCCCATCAACATTAATATCAACTTTAGTGCATACAATTTAACTGTCACACTAATAAGGGCAAAAGGATGCAGCAAAAATTATACTACAGAGTCCTTTTCAGGAAGGGATGTTTATTGGTTCAACAGTAAAATAAATGTAATGGGTAATGAAATATTCCTACCATATGCCAAATGAAATCTTTGCTGAAATTCATCCAAAAAAGAAATGTAGCAGTTTTCCCCTGAAGAAGTCAGGGCAGTCTTTTCATGGTGAGTTCCCGAATGATTCCTGACTAACAGCCTTCAAGCAACTGAGAGTTAATGAAAGCTCTATGAAAGGGTGTCAAAAAGATTCTAGTGGCAGAGATACAAGCAACTCACGCTAATAACACGTGCAGCAGAAACACCACTGTAACCATGTGAGGGAAGGAGCAAATAATCCTCCCATTGACTTCGGTTATCAAATATTCTCAATTAAGGAAAAAAAAGTGCTTAGAGGCAGTATGTGAATGATCCTAATTTTGGATTTTAAAATGCACAGGCACTGCAGTGCTGCTGCATAGCAGCTGCTTGTAGTCCAAGTTGAGAATATTTGGTCTTCATTTTGAATCTTTACTATTTATTAGGCCGTCGGGAAAGTCATGGCATATTTTCCCATGTTTTTCTATGCAAAAATCTGCCATGACTTTCCCAACAGCCCAATATTTTTAAAGTAATTCAAGTGAACTACCAAAAGAGGAGAAGAAATGTGTCAATCCTAGAGCCAACTCACAATATTTTGAAGCTAATAATCAGGCTAAACATTATGAGCTTTTTACATTTCAGCATTTGAACACTGAGCTACCAAATAGCCTCTTCCACTCCCCATATCTTCTTTTTTTTCCCCCTTAAATAAAAGGGATTTCAACAAGCTGTTAATACTCCTTGATTAACTTTGGCAGATTCTACAGCCTCTAAATCACTTTCATAGTGGCACATTGCATTCTGGGACAGGTTATCAATTTTGTGTCCCAATGACAGTCTTGTCCTTTTCCGCTTACAACCTTTTTACTCTCTTCCCAAGGGAAATTGATCCTTACTATAAAAAGGTAGAGAACTAGCCGAGGAAAGGGTCTAAAGGTTTGAGTGCTGACAAACACAAAAGTTCAGGCTAAAATAAGTATGTATGATTACCTATAGGCTCAGCTACCATGCAATGCCTAGGATAAGTTAGCCCGCAATTAACAGTTGAATGGGTGGGACCAGCAGGTGTCATGGTGGTTGAGGCACCAGACTCCCACATGACCGGCCACGGTTCAAGTCCCAGATCTGGTGGCTTATTTTCTCACTTTCCTTCTTACTCTCTCCATGTCTCTCTCTGGTCAGACTTTAAAATAGTAATAAATATTTTGTTTAATTTTGAATGAGTGAAAAATAATAGTAGTTATGTCTTTTCTTGATGAAACACTGTGTCAAAACTATTTCTAAGCAGTTGATCAGCAGTATCTCATTTACCCTTTATAATAATGTTTTTTAAATAGGTGGCATTGCTTTTATTTTGTAACTCGAAATTGAAACTCAGAAAGAAGTTGTATAATTGCAATTATAGCAGGATCGTGTGGGGGAAACCTTAAGCCCAGGTTTTCTTACAAATGGGGACTATGTTCATTTTACTACACCAAATTAATGAAGGAATAATTGCTTTTTCTTTTAATGCTGTGATACTCAAGGGCTTCCTCACCCATAGCATGGTAATTTGGAGGGAGTTTTTATTAATAAAGTCTCCTGCACTGTTCTGGGAAAAGTTATGGTATGAAGTCAACTTCTCCTAGGTCAGTCTTATCTCCTAGATGGTGATCACACATTTCCTTGAGATGGGACCAGAAGAAGCCAGTTACATCTTGAATTGAATGCAATAATCACTAAGTTTTCATAAAGAGGAAGGATAAAGAAAGGCAGGGAGCTGGAGTCCTGAGGAGGATGGCCGGCCTGCAGCTTAAGCCTTGGCAAGCAGAAATCATCATGAAAGCAGGGAGTCCCAGAGGGAGAGGAAGGGGTGACAACAGAGGCTTGAAACCCGTACTTCACCTTCTTTGACATTTTGCTGTAGTTAAGCAATGCTGATGACATTTGTAAGACCAGAATGGAAAGTTCCCACAATCCCTAACTGTGCTGCAGAACAACTTTCTTGGGAACCAACAAGTTTCAGATGTAAAAGGGCAAGAATTCATTAATAGAATTGCAAAAACAAACAAAAAAAAAAAAAACACAAAGAATTATCTCTTGGGAACCAGCAGTTAGCGTAATGGCTATGTCGCTGGACTCCCACGTAGTCGACCGCGGTTCGAGTCTCGGACCCGGTGGCTTACAACTCACGCCGGGCGCGTGTGCGTGCGTGCCCAAGATCCTGAGAGGAGAATGGAGGAGAAGGGATTGCGGCGTGACCATCCCCCCTGGGGGGTGATTTCTCGCTTTCTGTCTCTATGTCTCTCTCTGTCTGTCTGGCGAGCGCACGCGCCCTATAGCAAAAAACCTCTCCAAAAAAAAAAAAAAAAAAAAAAAAAGAATTATCTCTTAAGTTATTTTTATCAACATAGTTTACACTTTCTAAATAAAAATAACATGAAATATTAACTAGGGTTGACACTGAACTCAGTTTGCTCACATTGGCAGGACAGACATTCCCAGAAAATAAAAAATTAAAAAATGGGCATTCTAAACAAACTGAATTTTTTTTTCAAGTCACAAAATTACTAACTCTCCCTTTGGAATACTATTGTTTTCTAGAAAAAAAATCTTTTATGGCACTGAGACAACATGAGTCCAAGAAAAGAGAGTGCCAAATTAATCTATTCTTTCAACAAATGTTTATTGAACACTTCTTATGTGATACGCACTGAGGGAAATAAAGATGAATGAGACCATCCACTCTGACCATCTATTTGAGGACACACATACATGAACAATTGCAAAGCAATTCAACAGGAGCTGTATTAAAATTCCATATGAACTCTCAAAAAAAAAAAAAAAGGGACCAGCAGTTAGCGTAACGGCTATGTCGCTGGACTCCCACGTAGTCGACCACGGTTCAAGTCTCGGACCTGGTGGCTTAAGCTCACGCCGGGCACGTGTGCGTGCGTGCCCAAGATCCTGAAAAGAGAATGGAGGAGAAGGGATTGCAGCGTGGCCACCCCCCTGGGGGGTGATTTCTGGCTTTCTATCTCTCTGTCTCTCTCTGTCTGTCTGGCGAGCGCACGCGCCCTATAACAAAAACCTCTCAAAAAAAAAAAAAAAGTCCATATGAGGTCCTGCTAGAACACAGAGAAGAAAGTCATGCATTTAGCCTGCCTTGGAGGAAAGGAAACAACAGCTGAGTTACTCCCCATATGCAAATTTCCAGAGTAAGACAGTATGTGACACACAGAAGAAATAAATGATGGTATTTATTTAACATTATTTACCTAACATTTACTCTTCAAAGCACTGTACATGCATGAACTCGCTTAATCCTCAAAATAACTTTCAAAATAGCCCACATTTTACAGATGATGAAACTGAGGTTTAGATAAGCTAAATAACATGTTCAGAGCGCAGGTGAGCACAACTAATACACAAACCCAAACAGCTGGACTCTAGCACATAAGTTCTAACCATTATACAACACTGCCCTTATTGCTGCTTCATGAAGATGGAAAGTAAGTTGCAAAAGATTTGAGTGTTCTGGGTCAGGGTGGCCTAAGCAACTGGATCCCACATAAGTCCTGGACCTGGCAGCTGGAAAACCACAACAGACACTGTACAATTGGAGAAATGGAAGACAACGGGTGCAGCATTAAAAAGCACAGGCAGGTGGGACAGCCAGTAGTGCGGTGGTTAAGGCGACTGAATCCCACGTGGTCAGCTATAAAGTTTGAGTCCTGGACTCAGCAGCTTGGAGTACATGCAGGTGTGTGTGCCAGCATGCCTGAAATCAGAGAAAAATAAAGAGAGACGAATGAAGGAGAAGGGATTATAGTGTGGCCATCCCTCCTAGAGGGCGCTCTCTCTCTCTCTCTCTCTCTCTCTCCCCCCCCCCTCTCCTCTCTCTCTCTCTCTCTCTCTCTCTCTCTCTCTCTCTCTCTCTCATCTCTCCAGTGAGCAAACGCACCTTCTAGCAAAATTTTTTAAAACTTAAACATACATACACACACGTGCAAGAAATATAGAGGGTTTGAGGCCAGCTAAGGGTCAGCTGGATCCCACATGGCCAACCTCACAGTTTGAGCTCTGGACCCAAAGGCTTGAAAAACACACTGGTTGCATGTGCATGAGTGCCCAAAATCCCAAGAGAAGAATGAAGGAGGAGGGATTGCTGCATGGTCATCCCCCCAAAGGGATGCTCTCTCACTCTCCACTCCACTACCACCCCATTTCTCTCTGCCCTGTAATATGTTTTTAAATTTTTAAAAAATATATAAATACTGAGGATTTTAATTATGATAGTGGTCCTGCATAGAAAGACCTAGGATAAAATGGTATTTAGTGGTGATATTAACAGGTTTGCAGACTTTGAGAACAGTAGATGGAGAGTGAGGTGAAAATGGGAGTCTGGGTAACAGAGTTTCTAACCCAAGTGACCAGGGAGATAGGGAGTACCTTGGTCAATGTACTTCACTAAAGAAAAATGTGAGGAAAACACAAAGCTTAGTTAAGAATGTTAGTGCATTCAAGACATGAGGAGCTTGAGGTATTTCTAGAAATCAAGTTCAGATGATGAGGAGAGGGGATGCCTAGAGATCCAGACCTGCTTGTCATCATCACGAGTGTTGCTGAAACTGTGGAGGTGGCTGAATTTAGTAGTGATGATGAATTTCATGGGCAGGAGGAAAAAAAGATTGCCTATGATGTAACAGTTGGTCATAAGAGCTGAGGAGAGAGAAAGACCCCAGAATGGGGAGGGAGATGAGAAGAAGGAAGGAAGATGGGAGATAGGGAGGAAAAAGGAGAAGAAAAAGAGAGGAAGCAAAAAAGGGAAAATAAAGGGAAAAAAGCAAAATGAAGAATCAGACTATCTTAAATTTCCAGAATATAATCTTCTTTATAATAGAGATTTGGTTTGTAAATTCCCTATATTTCATTTTCCCTTCAATTCATTTGAATAGGGTTTTTAAACATGATTATTTTAATAATTGGATAGTTACTATATTATTTTTAAAGAATTTATTATTATTTATTTATTTTAATTTGACTAAAGAGGGACACAGAGAGAGAGAGAGAGAGAAGGAAAGTGAGAAAATAAGCTGTCAGGCCCAGGACTTGAACCATAGCGGTCCATGTGGGAATCCAGCGCCCTTTACACCATGCCACCTGCTGGCCCCAATCACTATATTACTTTTAAGTAATCAACAAAGAGATCTTCTAAGGTACAATAATTTCAAGATAGAATTTTTTGTTTTGTTTTTGCCATAAGATCTGAGTACTCTCCAGACACAGAGAAAGGAAAAAAGAACCTAGTATGCAACATGGTCAGGCTATAATCCCCTCTCCTTCATTCCTTCCTCCTTTTGGGATTTTGGCATATATGTGCCTGTGCCCAGTGTGCTCTTCAGGCCTCTGGGTCTGGGACTTGAACCATATACTAGGCCGTGTGAGATCCAGCTACTTTAACCATCAGGCCAGGGGCTGGCCCCTAGATGGAACTTTTTTTGTTTTAACTTTCTTAAACACACAAATGTGTGTATGGACTTCAGGAAAACACACACACACACACACACACTTTTTTAATTCAAGAAACACTTCTTTGTTGAACAAGTTTAGGCATTTTCTACCATTGTTTTTCCATGAAACCAAGTTTAGATACATTAACAAATAGTATTGGCGAATATTTTTCAATGAAGTGAAAATTGCACCAATTAAGCAAGCACTGACACTTAACAATTCTCAGCTTACAGCTTGTCTCCACTAATTAAAAGAGAGATGAATATTTGCCTTACTGATAAATCAGACTATCATTAAAAGTCATATTTTTAATTTAAAAACTTAGGTTTTATTAGAAATACTTTTTGAAAGAGATGAACATGAATCTGTGTGTAGGAGAAAAACTGTACATATTTCAACACTGTGGCAAGAAATGCAGATTTATACTTAGTCTCAGGTCTCTACTTCCGGGTTGGTGTACCTGAATCACGAAACAACCAGAACAGATATTCTCCATGAGTCTCACACCAATACTGGCTAATTTGACCCCAAATACATGAGAGTAGCTTAAAAGGCAGAGCCATGGAAATGAACGACAGCTCCCTTGGTTATCTTACTTCTCTCACTAGTTATATTTCAATGAAAATCAAAATTACAGGCAATCCAAGTACCACAAGAGATATTATTTTGCACTTTTTGTTTAAATAGGATAATAAAATCGAAGCAGCATAAATTATCCACATGTGGACATCAACAACCTCACATTTTACAATCAATACATTCCTTAAAAGTGTTGTGCAAATAAATTACAGTAAATTAGCTAATATTCTAAGTGCCTGCTACTTAAAAGAATGCTATGATTGTATAAACTGCTGAATTCTCTAACAAAATAATCACTTACGTTTGCTTATGGGTCTCTATGACAATCCTTTCATCAATCCATCAATCCTCAGTTTACATTTCTAACTAAACTAAATTATCAAACATTTGACTGGAAGTAGAGCACAGGTGTAGCTACGTGGCCAGTTCCTTCAAATCAAACCAATCACTACTTTTTATAGTAGTAGCAGGTTGTAATCTCTCATGTGACATGATCTGATTTATGTGTTTAAAAGATCACAGGCTGCTCTGTGGATAATGGAGTGTAGGTAGATGGAAGGAAAGTCAGTCTGGTTAGGTGGCTCTTATACTGGTACAAAAAAAAAAAAAAAAAAAAAAAAAAATGATGGCCTGGACTAGGATCGCGCATCGGAGATGAAGAAAAGCAGACATATAGCAGGTTTTTGTTGTAGCCAACTGGACACATTCATGGATTGGATGTGGGTAAGCAAAGCACTGAGTGGGAATATCTAGATGAAGAGGGTATTGCTCTCTGAGATAGGGAAGGCTTGATCAGAGAAGGTATAGGGAAAGAGGTTTTGTTTTGTTTCGTTGCCATGTTTGGTTTGAGATACTAGATATCAAGACGGATGTCAGTTTTCTCCCACTTTATGTACTGATGATAATGTGTACTTTGGAGGGGTGTTACAAAGACTAGAAATAATTTATTTAATTCACCCAACAGACTAGTAAGCCCACCATAGGCACAATGGTAACTATTTTTATTATTTCTGGAAATGCACAGAAAGTGAGTAATATTATTGAACTAGAAGTTGAAAAAAAAAGTCAGAGTTAGGGACCAACAGGTAGCATAGTGGTTAAAGCACTAGACTCTCATATGGCTGACTGCAGGTCGAGTCCCAGACCTGGTGACTTGAAAATCAAGCAAGCACATGTGGGTGCATGTCAAAAATCACAAGAGGATTACAGTGTAGCCATCCCCATAGTGAGTGATTTCTCTTTCCTTCTTTCTGTTTCTCTCCGGTGAATGCATGTGCCCTATAGCAAAATTTAAAAAAAAAAAAAAAAAAAGTCAGAGTTATTGATCTACCTTTTTGAATCATCTGCACAACTTAAGTTCAACTCAACAAACTTTTCTAAGCACCCACCATGACCCAGGTATTATTCTCAGTCTTAGAAATAAGCAAAAGAATGACAAAAAACAGAGTCTCTTCTTTCATGAAGCTCAGGGAAAATCATGAAAAAGAATAAAATTCGAAAAGCACAGAAATTAGAGACGAAAAAGAAAAGGCTGCAAAATGGTAAATACTTTGTCGATCATCAAGAGGAAAGAGGACTCAACAGAGGAAGCTAAGAAGAGCAAGGCAGGAGAGAACCAGTATAATATAACCCAGACAAGCTAAGAGTTGTTGACACCAACAGAAAGGTGTATTTCAACAACAGAGAGTTGATCATCAATATTATTATCTAGAAAGAAAATTAAGGGTGAATTAAAGCAAAGAAAATGTACTGAAAAAGCATGGCACATATACACTGTGGAATACTACTCAGCCATTAAAAAAAATTAAATCCTGCCATGTGATACAAAGTCGATGAATATGGAAGATTTAATGGTAAATGAAGCAAGATTATAAAAGAGAAACATTGTATGTTCCTCCTCAATATATACTGAATTTCTGCACTCTATGACAGAAACTAAAAGATCAGAAGGTATAAAGGCATGTAGAGCAACTCTGGAAACTAGAGACAGTGTGGGAGGAGGGAAGGCAGTGGTGGGGGTGAAAGGGAGGGACTCAAGGGGGAAATAAGAAAAAAGCAAAACATTTAACAGACATGAAAGTGAAAGATTGTGTGTTAATGATTTGTATGGTAATATCTTTGGACTGAGACATAGTGTATTTGCATTCTTTAAAGATGTACAATGATTAAATGTAAATAAAATGAAATGAGATAGAAAAAAAATAATACAATTAAAATAATACAAATAAAGAGTAATAAAGTATAAAAATGAGAGAGAAAGAAAGAAAAGAAAGAAGGAAAGAAAGAAGAAAGGAAGGAAGAGAAAGAAAGAAAAAGAAAGAAAGAAGGAAAGAAAAAGAAGAAGAAAAAGAAAGGGAAAAAGGAAGTAAGGAAGGAAGGAAGAGAGGAAGAAAGAAAAAGTAAGCAAGCAAGCAAGCTGGGCCAGCAGGTGCTGTGGTGGTTAGGGGCGTTAGACTCCCATAGAGTTGACTGCAGTTCAAGTTCGGGACCTGGTGGCTTGCTTTCTCACTTCCTCTCTCTCTCTCTCTCCTCTCTCTCTCTCCCCTCTCCTTCTCTGGTAAAATAAATAAATAAATAAATAAATAAATAAACAAACTTAAATAAAGTAATTCTTTTTTTTTAGAGAGGTTTTTTGCTATAGGGCGCGTGCACTCACCAGACAGAGACAGAGAGATAGAAAGCAAAAAATCACCCCCCGGGGGGATGACCATGCTGCAATCCCTTCTCCTCCATTCTCCTCTCGGGATCTTGGGCATGCACGCACACGCTCCCGGCGTGAGTTTTAAGCCACTGGGTCCGGGACGCAAACCGCAGTCGACTACGTGGGAGTCCAGTGACATAGCCATTACGCTAACTGCTGGTCCCAATAAAGTAATTCTTTAAAAAAAAAAAGAAAGAAATAAAGAAAGAAAGAGAAGGAAAGAAAGGAGAAAAGAGAAAGAAGGAAATAAGAAAGAAAATGTCCAAACACTACAGGTGACTTTCAAAGTTTGTATGTAGAGTGAAGAGACCAGAGACGAGACTGGAAACTATTAATGAGAAGGCTGGTAGGAAGCACTGTCCTCTGGGGTAAGGAGTGTATCACAGCAGAAGTCTGACAGGGTACAGAGGGAAAGAAATAAGTACAGCTCACCTAGCAGATTTCAGGCTATCAGGACACAGATGAAAGATTTCCATCTGAATTCTCCACAAGAGAGAAACTAAAAAATTGAACAAGCTCTAGCTCCAAAGTAACTAGAAGAACCAGCAACTGTTGTTTAATGTCTTTTCCAGAGTTTCACTTTATTTACAGAAGTTATATAATTTATATATCGAGAGAGAGTCATATATGTATACATACATGTACATGCTTATGGACATCTTTTTATCTATGCACTTCACCTTATAAGAAAATTGGACCAGTATAGCATAAATTCATGGTAGTCATTTCAAAAAGAACATCATATTTTATGTTCTCATACTTGAATTTTTCTTTTCTAATAATATATTGCAGTAATTTTTATTATGAACTCAAGAGAGCCATGGAATGTTGGTTCTTAACTCCTAGTTTTACTATTAACTGATGTGTGTCTCTGGAAAAATAACTGAGCCTCTTGTAAGTTTCCATTTTCTTAAAAAGATGGTTATAAATCTTCACATGAGAAAAAAAAGGTTTGACTCTCTCAGCTTTAGATCACTCTACGTAGGTGAAGAATGATTCCAAGTCCCTAAAAGTTAAGAAGAGCAATAATTTGAAAATCAGTAAGGCTGGGGGACCAGCATATGACATAGTGGTTATGTCACTGGACTCCCACATAGTCAACCACGGTTCCAGTTCCAGACCTGGCAGCTTCAAACACGCCGGGCACATGTGCGTGCGTGCCCAAGATCCCAAGAAGAGAATGGAGGAGAAGGGACTGCAGCGTGGCCATCCCCTCTGGAGAGTGATTTCTCATTTTCTGTCTCTCTGTCTCTCTAGCAAACATGCATGCCCTATACCAAAAATCTGTCTAAAAAAAAAAAAGAAAAAGAAAAGAGAAGAGAAGAGAAGAGAAGAGAAGAGAAGAGAAGAAAAGAAAAGAAAAGAAAAGAAAAGAAAAGGAAAGAAAAGAAGAAAAGAGAAGAGAAGAGAAGAGAAGAGAAGAGAAGAAAAGAAAAGAAAAGAAAAGAAAAGAAAAGAAAAGAAAAGAAAAGAAAAGAAAAGAAGAGAAAAGAAAATCAGTCAGGCTGATGATGTCAAGCTTTAGAGAGTGGTATAAAGGCAGACATGGTCACCTTGATAGCCAAATCCACTGCTGGTGCTGCTGGGTGAGATCACTGTTACGAACAGCCAGAAAAAAAATGATACAGGTCGATGTGCAGGAAGTACCTGGCCATGCTCTTCAAGTCATTAAAGAGGAAATCTAGATTGATGTTTACATTATTAATTGAATTCTTTATTAATAGAACTAAATGAGTCATGGATTCCATTTAACATGCACAACTGATTCATAAAGGTATGTAAAGATATGTTCACTTCCATCTAAAAATAGACATGTAGATAGATACAGGTTGATAGACTCCTACTTTAATAGTGATGGCCCTATTAAATATTTTAATCAATAATATTAGCAATTGGGTACTTACTCCATGCCAGGCACTATTCTAAAGTCTTTACATGAATTAATTGAGTGCTCACTACAGCCATATGCAGTTAAGTACTGTTATACTCTTCATCTCACAGATAGAAAAAGCTAGACATAGGCCCAGCTGCGATGGCACAGGTCATATGACACCACTTCATGATACTGGAGTCATATGGAAAGACCAGATTTGGATTCTGGGTCAGAACACTGTGGATGCACCCATACATGCCCATCATCCTCGATGACTGGGAGACTGGGGAACAGCTCATGGCATAGCAAGACCTTGTCAAGAGTAACATTCTCTGTCTCTCAATCAATAAATAAAATAAAACTTAGGAAAAAAGAAAGCTAGACATAGGGTGGTTAAGTGACTTATCCAAGGTTATGCAGCAAGTAATTGGCAGCCACACAATTAGAACCCAAGCAATTTGGCTCATGATCTTTTACCTTAACCATCTCTCTACCCTCTATAGAAATATCTATCTCCCACCTACTATATTATAAATATTATGCTATGCGATGGCACAAAATAGTGACCAAGGTAGTAGGGTTCTACTAGGATGGATTTTATAAAATAGTAAAGGTCATAGACAAATATCTACCTACTACTATATTATAAACATTGTGCTATGTGTTGGCACAAAATAGTGAACAAGATAGGTAGGGCCCTGCTTGGATGGATTTTATAAAACAGTAAAGGACATAATAAATAAGAAAGAGCACATAGTAGGAGCAGGACTCCAAGATTTTTGGATGGAGAGGGTATTTCAGGAAAGAATTCCTTGGAGCAGTAAACAAAAACTGGAAAAATAAGAAGGAGATAACCAAGACAAAGGTAATTGGAGACGAGAGCATGAAGAAGAGACAAAAAGAGTGAGAATGACCATGAGAGAGAGTATAGAGCAAGTACAGAATGGAGAGACTTAATACTCTGCAGTTGGAAGAAAGCGAGGCAAGAAATGAGAGGTAAAATAGAAGATATGGATGAGAGCCAGATCATGTACGGACTTACACCATGTTTGACAGTTTGTACTCTTCCCCAAAACAAAAAGGAGCCACCAAGTGGTGTTAGAAGAGAAGATGTAGCCACTAACTAGTGTTGAAGAGAAGATATTGGGCCCAGCAGGTGGCATGATGGTTAAGGTGCTAGACTCACACATAGTCAACCACAGTTCAAGTCCCAGACCTGGCAACTTGCTTTCTCACTTTCTCTCTCTCTCTCGACATATATATAAATATATATATATGTGTGTGTGTGTGTGTGTGTGTAGATATATACACACATATATATGTGTGTATAGATATATACACATATATGAACACATGTGCCCTGTAGCAAATTATTAAATTAATAATTCTAAAAAGAAGAGAAGATATTTAAAATGTATAAAGAATATTATGCCTACAGTGTGGAACCAGGATGACAGGAGGACAGGAATGAAGGAAGTGAGACAAGCGAGCAAGTGCTTCAGGTATGATGAAAGGTAAAAAAAAGAGGCCTTATCTGAGGAAGTGGCTACTGGAAAGTAAGAAAAGGGCAAATTTAAGAGATATTTAAGTAAGAAGCATGGAACATCGTGGAGGAGGAAGGTGTGCAAAGAGCTGGATTTGTCAGGGTTTACTGACAAATTTCTGGATTGACACAAATAGTCTTTTCTAGCAGGGCTCAGCAGCCTGGCATAGGATCAGAGGACACAAAAAGCTAGGTTGCACCCAGGTCAGGGACCCCAGGTATGTGGGACCATGCGGCAAGTGGGAGAGGGTTACTGGCAAGAGAGTCATTTAAAGGATGGAGTACAAAACTTAATTTAAGTAGGGAAGAAAAGAGAGAGAGGGAAGTATTTTAATTAACCAGAGCCCCTTATCAGGCTGCAGAAAAGGTGTAGTAACTTGTTTTTTTTGTTTTTTTGTTTTTTTTTTTGGGGGGGGAGAGATTTTTGCTATAGGGCATGTGCGCTCGCCAGACAGACAGAGAGAGACATAGAGACAGAAAGCAAGAAATCACCCCCCCCAGGGGGGATGGTCACGCCACAATCCCTTCTCCTCCATTCTCCTCTCGGGATCTTGGGCACGCACGCACACACGCCCGGATGTAGTAAGTTTTTAAAAATAAATAAATAAATACAGATCACAGTCAGCAAATGAAATGTTAAAATATCAGAGTTGAAGAAGTTCCATGGAAATGCAAGTTAAGTAATGTCCAAAGGACCGCATGACTCAGGATACCACCAGGGCTCCATTGGGTTGTCAGGAAAGTTATGATGCATTTTTGCACAGAGAAACTCAGAAAAATCCATCATGACTTTCCCGACAACCTAGAGTGGAGGGTGTTATCATACCTTAAAGTTCATAAGATGTTGGATCAGGAAAAAGAAACAAGGCTGAATGGAAGAGAGTATTAGAAAGAGGGGACCAGCAGTTGGCATAATAGCTATGTTGCTGGACTCCCATGTAGTCGACCGCCGTTCAAGTCCTGGACCTGGTGGCTTAAACTCAGGCCACGTGCGTGTGCGTGTGTGCCCAAGATCACAAGAGGAGAATGCAGGAGAAAGGATTGCGGCATGGCCATCCTCCCCTAGGAGATTATTTCTTGCTTTCTGTCTCTCTGTCTCTCTCTGTCTTTCTGGCAAGCGTGCATGCCCTATAGCAAAAAAACTCTCAAAAGAAAAAAAAGAAAGAAAGGATATGTATGTCTGCCCTCCCTCTCTTACGTTCCCCTTCCTCTCCTCCAGTAAAGATCACTTATCCTCCACAGTGATAAGAGCCAGGTGAAACCTGGTGAGTTTGACTGTTCTCAGCCATGGTATAAGGGACTCTTAGCAGACGAGGCTCTTGGCATTGAGAACTAGGGAGGCAAAGGCCCCCATTGTTGCACTCTCTTATGAAACCACATAGACCCTTCACGCCACTCCATATAGGCTGTAGGCCTATCATCTGCTGTGGTTCCTGCACAGTGCACTGACAGAGGGGGAATATGTTTCCTCCCACACTTGCATTAATCCAACCAATCACTCAGAAATCATTTATTGAGTGCCAGCCATGTGCCAGGCACACAGCACTGAGCAGATGCCTGTCCCACCTGGTCAAGAACTCAGATCTTACCTTCAAGGATTTTTAAAATACCATTCTAACAACCAGGCAGTGGCACAAAGTAATGCAACTGGACTCACATGGGAAATATCCCTGGTTTGTGTCTCCAGACCTTCTTGAGCACACCAAGCATATGCATATGCCTGTGATCCAGGTCAGCTGGGGCCGGGAATGAATCGTGGCACGAAGACCCTGTTGCAGGTGCTGGTCTCTGACTCTTGGAAGAAAGAAAGAAAGAAACTTTGAGGAAAGGGAGCAACAACATCACTTCTCAGTCTGAAGGTTGAAGAATCATGTCTGAAAAAAGACACCACACTAGCAATGTAAGGGGAAGTAATAAATAAAGCTAATACATGAGAATTTTTTTTAAGAAATAAGCAAATTATCCTACTTCTCACTATTCTTTTCTTACACTAATACCTTGAAGGAAAAAATGTAAATTGGATAGCATAAATATGCAAAATTGGTGGCATGTATGGGAGAATATTTTGCTTTTCTAAAAATTTAAGACTTATTTTAAGTCCTAAAAACAAATATATTAAGCACATGAGTAGAATCATAATACTATATATATAGCCAAAATAAATAATTATTTCTAAGTAAATAAATCATCATTTATATGATGCACAAAATCCTAATCATTTAGATGTGAGACCATGTTTATTTTAACCCTTCCTCAATAGCAAGTAGAAGCCTAACCTGTAATATTCACAAAGGAAACTTGTTTTCTTTTTCATTTTCCGAAAACACAGCCTGAAAATTTACTAATGGAATGATTCACATTTCTCTTCTCCATTGATAATGGCTTTTACTTTAATAAGTTTATAAACACACAGTTCATCAAAATCTTCAGTGTCAGTAAAGCCTATAGAACATCAAGATAATTTGAATGCTAAATAGATAGCAAAAGAAAATACTATGTTTGTAAATTGTACCAGCATAGCTACAGCACTGAGCTGAAAGC
Source organism: Tupaia tana (assembly GCA_026018925.1). Lineage (NCBI taxonomy): Eukaryota > Metazoa > Chordata > Mammalia > Scandentia > Tupaiidae > Tupaia > Tupaia tana. Next base: position 41,161,926 of record JAKSZU010000002.1, read on the forward strand.
TATTGAGAAATACGTCATGTTTTCTCTGCCTTCCTGTTTATCATCCCATTTATTAACACCCAATTTGAACATATTGTTTCAGGTCAGGCTAACATTATAGCATGACCTACCTACATGTTACTGAATAAGGTATATGATAACCATGCTATCCATAAAAATAATCATGAGAAAGAATCTCATGTGTATGCTACATGCATGCTCGTACATACATATCACCTCAAGTACCGCACAGATTGTTTTTAAAGATGGCAACGATCCAATGATCTCCCCGCTAACAAGGCTAAATATTAAACCCCTAGGTGGTTTTATGTGGACTTGAGCTTGATTGTTTCTTAGCTCTGCTCCAGAACTTCATGTTCACGTGCATGCAATTTCCACAGAAGCGGAAATGTGGATGCTGTGGGTCAGTGAGCATTCCTTTCCAGGGTGCCTCTGAGATGAAGCCCCACGATTAACACAGGGTCCTTAATGATGGGCGAGGGACTAAGCATTCCAAGATTGGCCTGGATTCCTGCCAGAAGGGAGAGAAAGGGGTCTTTGTATGTGGACATCTGAAGGGCGGGCATAAACATGTTAGTTGATACTTAACACCCAAACCCAGTGCCAAAACCGTTAGCTCCCCTCAATAGCCTACTCTGGTTTCAACTGTCCACGACAATGGAGCAGCCACCTCAATATACAAAACTTGCTCTTTAAACATCCTCAGAGGAATTCCCAAAATAGCAGCTGGTAGAAGCAAACAGACTCTAATTCATTGACATATGCAGACCTTTTCATGTTTTTCTGGAGACGAGTTTGCAATTTTTTTCTGTACCTATGCAATCTATGCATTTTTAATAATTACCTTGTAGATTACGTGATGCAGTCCCTCCAGGCACATGAAGAAGGAGCCTCGGGATTCATATTCAGATGAAATTGTTAGTTTTTATGGCAAGAGGCTCAGCTAATTTATGTGGTGAATTTTTTATACGTTTTTCCCCCTGGTTTCTCTTCCCTGCTGTCCTCGCCCCTTTCTTCTTCAGTACATTAAGAGATTCTGAGGCGCCTGCAGCAACATCCGCTGGTAGCGGCTGACGGTAGCGATGCCGGCCAGACTTCCCCGCCGAGGAGCCCGACCATGTGTGCCGCCTCGGCTGAGCTGGCTCCCTGGGAATCCCCTCTGGGAACCCACTCCACCAGGGCTGGATCTAATCTCACACCTTCAATAACTTTTGTGAGCTCAGTTTAGTTCCTGGCAGACAGTTATCTGTGTTACATGAATTCTACACGGAAAGTAAGCAATCTCCTATCTCTAGAGAACCATTGGCCAGACAAGTTGCTGCCGCTGCAGTTCCAGAAACTTTGGCTTATTGCTAGCCATGTGTAGCCAGATAAGAGAATAAAACAGTATGCTTCTGGTTCAAAGGGCTTTGATTCCCTACTCCCTTTATCTATTCATGCAAAATAGTCACTTCACATGAAGAGGTCATTATATATAATACACATATGACAATCCTGTAGATGACAAATGGCTCATACTGTCTATAAATTCTATAAAGATGAAATTCTATAAAGATGAAAACAGACATTACAAACTTCACAAGATCTACGTGACCTAATTGCATTAGATATATTAGTAAGGTTACATATTGTAAATTTTATGTTTCATTAGAAAGGCCATGGTGACCAGCAGTTAGCGTAATGGCTATGTCACTAAACTCCCATGTAGTCGACCGCGGTTCACGTCCCAGACCTGGTGGCTTAAAATTCACACCGGGCGCGTGTGAGTGCGTGCCCAAGATCTCGAGAGGAGAATGGAGGAGAAGGGATTGCGGCGTGGCCATCTCCCCTGGGGGGTGATTTCTCACTTTCTGTCTCCCTGTCTCTGTCTGGCAAGCGCACGTGCCCTATGGCAAAAACCTCTCAAAAAAAAAAAAAAAAGAAAGAAAGAAAGAAAGAAAGGCCATCACCAATTTGGGTTGAATCATTAAAGAAAGAAGACCATGTTAGCAGAGTGCTCTTTGAGGGGCTGAAAGATAATACTTTACTTCATTAGAATGACCTCACTGTGGGGCCGGCAGGTGGCATGGTGGCTAAAGGCGCAGGATTCTCACATGGCAGATCGCGGTTTGAGACCTGAACCTGACGGCTTTCTTTTGCACTTTCCCTTTCTCTCTCTCTCTCTGTCTCTCTCTGTCTCTCTCTCTCTGTCTCATCAAATTAAAAAATAATTACAACAAATGGAATTAAATAAATAATTCTTTTCTTTAAAAATAAAAGGAATGATCTCACTGTAACTCAATATTCTAAATTCACAGTAAGAAGAAACAAAAAGAGAACTCCAAAGCCCAGATTCCACATAGCCTTATTGAAAAGGGATGGGAAATTGCCCCATGACATGGTTTCTCCAAAACACAAACCTAATATAGTAAAAAACAATCTACTTATTTGCTTTTCTGTTTAGAATCAAAGGTATCGGTCCCAATTGTACTGTTCTTTACATGTGAACTACTATTTTAAGAGGTATCAATGCTATTTAAAATAACACAATTTTATTGAAATTTATTATTTTGGGCCAGCCAATGCCAATGGTATGGTGGTTTATGCCTGAATCCTATATGGCCAACTGTGCAGTTCAAATCCCAAACCTGGTGACTTGGAAAATATACAGGACACATGTACATGAGTGCCCAAAATCCCAAAAGGAGAAATGAAGAAGAGATTATGGCATGACTATCCCAAATAGGGTGTGTGGGGGGGTGCTCTTTCTTAGTTTCTCTTTTTCTCTCTAGTGAGCATATATGCCATCTACCAAATTTTTTTTAAAAAGATATTACTGATAATAATAAATAAATGTCATTGTTATTACTAAAATAAATTCATTAGGTTTTCTATGTGTAATTCTTAGATTTTTTTTCTGAATTGAGTAAAAGCATAAGCTTCAATAATTTGTAATCAATATTACTCATAATTACCTCAGGAGGAAATTTTAGTTACTCTGTTTCTTTTTTTTTTTTTTTTTTTTTTTTTTTTCCCCGGAGAGGTTTTTCGCTATAGGGCGCGTGCGCTTGCCAGACAGACAGAGAGAGACATAGAGACAGAAAGCGAGAAATCACCCCCCAGGGGGGATGGTCACGCCGCAATCCCTTCTCCTCCATTCTCCTCTCGGGATCTTGGGCACGCACGCACACGCGCCCGGCGTGAGTTGTAAGCCACCGGGTCCAAGACGCGAACCGCGGTCGACTACGTGGGAGTCCAGCGACATAGCCATTACGCTAACTGCTGGTTCCCTCTTTTTTCTTTTTTTAATTGCCAAAGGGCATGTGCACTCACCAAAAAGAGATAAAACGCATTTTCAATGGGCATGATCACACCACAATCCTTTCTCCTTCATTCCTTCCCAGCAGGAGTTTGGGGATGCATGCACATGCACTCAGTGTGTTTTTCAAGCCACTGGGCTAGGATTTAAACTGGGGTAGGCCATGTGGAATCCAGCTCCCTTAACCAATAGGCTACTGGCTGACTCTCGTTGTGTTTGTATCCCTAATGGCAAGAAGACATAAACGTCCATGGTGATTCATCCTGGTAAGAATTTTGTTAGACTTCTTAATTTCTGTAAAAGAGTAATAAACTATCCTGCTACTTGATCACCATATCAGATGGACTGACCCTTGTGTTTTTTTTTTTTTTTTTTATTACAAGAAACAAAACTATGCAGATTATCTAATATAATGAGTTTTATTGGAAGGATACCCGAGAGAGAAAGTAAACACAAAAGGGGCTAAACTTAGGATACCACTGCAAGGCCGAAGTTCACTGCAGTTCCAGAAGACTGCCATCAGCATGCCTCAGTTTGCCTCTCCCCTAATCTATGGCTTCTGCTTGTCTTCTCCCAGGGTGTCTCTTTACTTCAGGGCCACTCTTTTGGTCTCCACCACTTTGTGCATAGTTTCAAGTCAACAACCCTAAGAGTAAAGACATCACTTGAGTAATTAGTCTTCACTCAAGTTGGGGCAACCATGAAAGGAGGAGTTCTTATCACACCTCTTCAAATGCTGACCTGGAAGATGGTCTTTGGCTCAGTTACTACTTCATATCTGACTCTGACTGTGTCTGTAGTAGCAAGGTCATGTGACAAAGCAGGAAACATTTATACAAGAAACTACTTGCTCATAAAGGGACAGTGGATATGAGTCGAACACCTGAAGCATGATGAACGCTCATAACTGCAACACACAACACAGTACACTGCACCAGAGAATACAGCCCAAAACTACCTATAATCCACAAGAAAAGGGTTTGAAGCACTTGCTAGCTCTCCATTTCTCTGGAGAGTCAAAGGTGAATATCATAAACTCTCATTTATACCATATTTCCTGATCCTTTATGAATTACATTTATAGTGTGTTCTCAACTTCCTATTAATGGAGAAAGAGCCTTGTTTTTGAAAATCCTTTGTTTCTTTGGCTATAGGAATATTGTTGTGGGTATTGTTCAGGACTTTCATGTATGTCACTCCATGAGGGAAATTTCCTTTAGGGCTACATGCCCAGAAAAGTTTTTGTTGTTGTTTTTATTTTGAATTGTCAGAAGTCATTGCATTTGTCAGAGAGAGAGAGAGAGAGAAATCACCCCGAGTGAGGCTTAGTCACACCACGATCCCTTCTCTATCCTTCCTCCATCCTATTGGGGTTTTATGCACACCTGGTATGTTTCCCAAAGTGTTGGGGACAAGATTTAGACTGTGCTCTGCCATGTGAAATTCTGCTCCCTTCACCATGACATTATGAAGCCAGCTCAAGCAAAGTTTCATGTGCAGCAGAGAAAGTGTGTTCATACCTTGAGGAATTGTTTAATTCTTTATTTTCACTTGGGACACCAGAAAGCTTAAACCTTAATATAAAGCACAGCTATCTTACTTATGTTCTTGCTTGTTTCTGATCTTGATTCTTGTTTTAATTCCTACTCCCTCAATTCTATTTTTGATAGATTGTATTTTACTGTTCTTCTTATATAATAATTTAAATCCCTTAAGAAAATAAATAAGCATATAGACACAAATGACCAACATAAAGACACAAGAAAAGAACATGATATATTATCCTATCATACTAAATTTTTGAGACAATCACAAAGGACCAATGATACTGCTCTGTTCCATTGTACTAAGAATTCAGTTCAAGGGGCCACCAGATGGCATAGTGATTACTCCCACATGGCTGACCACAGTTCAAGTCCCAGATCCAGTGGCTTGAAATTCACACTAGACATGATGCATGCATGATCAAGACCCCAGGAGGAGAATGGAGGAGAAGAGATTGTTGCATGGCCATCCCTCATGAGGATTTCTCACTTTCTCTTTCACTGTCTCTGTCTCTGTCTCTGTCTCTCTCTCTCCAGGAAACACACAGACCCTCTGGCAAAAATCGCTAAAAAAAAAAAAAAAAAAAAAAAAAAAAAAAAGATAAGAATTCTGTTTAAAACCATTGTAGAGAAAGATCTGACCATAAAGGACTATTGTAAATACAAAAAGCAATGTCACAGGTGAAAGGTATTCAAAGTATTTAACTTCTTATATAGTTCTTTTTAGGATTTATTTTAGAATTATTTTATTTAATTGTATTTATCATTTTTTTTACAAGGCATGTGTTCTCACCGGAGAGCGACAGAGAGAGAGAGGGAAAGTGAGAAAGCAAGCTGACAGGTCAAACAGCAGTCAGCCACGTGGGAGTCCAGTGCCTTAACTACTATGCCCCCTGCTGGCCTCTTAACTTTTTATATAGTTTTAAGTACTTTAACAGCTTCTAAGATTTTTAAATGATTATAATTAGTACCTAATCATATTAAATTTATAATTGGTGTCATTTCTAATGACATTTTTTGCTTAGGAAAATATATAGAAATAAAAAGCCAAAGCCCACAAGGATATGCATCAATTAAATTATATGTAAAACAGAAATCACAATTGTTAAAAATTAAGAATAAAAACTAAGCCAAATTAAAACAGAACACATAGTATTGATATGAATAGAAAGATATGAATTTTTTATATTTTTCCAATAGGAGAGAGAGGATAGTAAACATGATTAGATGCCTTTCTTGTTAAAAAAAAATACATTACAGTACTTTAAAACTCTATTTATAGTGTTATTTCTATAGCTTGATAAGATAGAATTAATAAATTTTATTTTTTAATAAAAAAGAATATATAGTGATAAAAAAGGTCATCTCAGTATCTGCTTCTCCAGTGTTCTTGAATAACAGTTTGTCCTCTAGTCCATAACGTTCTATCAACCCTAAGCTGCCACTGATCTCCACAAAGATACCAATATGTAATCAGACGGTGCTCAAAAACAGTCCAGTCTTTGGGCCAGCATGTGGCATCGTGGTTAAGGGCACTGGACTCCCACATGGCCGGCCACAGTTCAAGTCCTGGACCTGGCAGCTTGTTTTCTCACTCCCCTACCCCCCTCACTCTGTCCCTCTTTGGTCAAATTAAAATAAATAAATGAATAAAGTTAAATAAAATAATTCTTAAAAGAAAACAAGAAGTCCAGTCTCAAGAAAAAGGCAAAAGTCTCAATCAAGTGTGCAAGTCTCATATCAAAAACTTTCTCAGGGCCAGCAGGTGGCATGGTGGTTGGGGTTCTGGACTCCCACATGGCCAGCCAAGATTTAAATCCCAGAACTGGCAGCCTGCTTTCTCACTTCCTCTCTCTCTCTCTCTCTCTCTCTCTCTCTCTCTCTCTCTCTCACACACACACATGCACTATAGAAAATTAAAAATAATAATAATAATAATAATAATTTAAAAGAAAAACCTCAGTAGAACTAAATCATTTTTGTGTTATCTTTTTTTCATGTTTTTATTTAATTGCCAAAAATTGTGTATGTTCACTAGAGACACACAGAGAAAGAGAGAGAGTAGCCCCAGTGGGGCATGGTCAGTGACACTTTCTCCTCCATTTATCCACACTGTCAGGATTTTAGGAATGTACATGCATCTGGCATGTTTTTCAAGACACTAAGGCTTAGATTTGCTGAAGTGGGCCATGTGGGATCTGGCTCCCTTAACCACTAGGTTATGAGGCCAGTTCTGTGTTGCCTTTCCAAACACCATGTTTTTATATCTTATAGACATTCACAATCACACACAAACACACCCTTGTATTCTTCCACCAAAGAAAGATAATTTATTATATCCATAGATTCAGGTACATGCTGCCTTGCAAAATCAAATAAGAATAAGAAAATTACAAAGAGATTTTCATTCAAGGCAGAAGAATTTTAAAAGTGATAAAAGAGACTCATAAGTTTCATCTCTCTCTCTAATGAAGATGAAAATCATGTTAAACACCAAATACACTTGTCTAATTACATCAGGAAATACTGTTCTGTATTTGCTAATGAAATGTGATGCCGCTGTATTCACTGAGAGCCAAAACAAAGTGAAGATATAACATTCTAATTATAAAAAGGCAATTGGTAAAATGGTTGTATGCTTTGAACTGTAATAAAAATTAATAAAATTATGTAAATACAAACACAGTTACTGAAAACGTGACACTCTCATTTTAGAAAAGTCACAGAATCTAATGACTTAAGAAACTTCAAACCATTTTAAACCTTGTTCTCTTCACAGAGAGAAGGCTAATGAGAAAATGCTTGTCTAAAAGGCTAATATTTGTTTTAATATATTTACTTCATTGCTCTAAGTATGAAAGCCACCCCATAATCCTTTGGCAGCATGGATAAAATCCTAAATAAATGAATATGTAAGCACAAATTTTCCATATACAAGTCTTTTGCAATCGCCCAGCTAAGTTACCACGGCTGCATCCGTAAATGTCCTAACAGTCTTACGACGTAGAATCTGGTTATAATGCTGAAGCCAAAGGACACACAGCCCCCTTTATTGCATGCTTCCCCAGTGATAGGAACAGGAATGCACCACACAGCATTATGTACACAGAGAACATGATTTGACCTCCATGATCAAATCCATGCTCTAACCAGGTGCCTTGTAATAGGTTATTATCATGGCTGGTACTTACTGATTCTCCACAGTGGGCCTTCATTCTGCACTAATTTCTCCTCCTGAAATCTCTTCATAGCTTTCATGTTGACTCAAGAAATGCAGTGTCTTTAAAATTAACCTTAGGAATATATGTTCTATTAAATTTTCTTATCATTTAAACATGAAACCCATTATTAAAATTCATATAGCCTATCCCTACATTTTAATTCTTTAAAATTAATATTTTCATTGGCTGTGACACAGATCAGTGAAATATAAGCTTTCTAACTTTCATCACTTAACAATATCTTGGTCAAGAAGTGAATATGGCTCTAAACCAAATAAGCAATTTAAAAACGCTTCAAATGTTGTGTGTCTGAACCGTTTGAATAAATACCATATTCTTTACTAACAGTCTTCAATGATAAATGTGCTTATTTGCAATACACTTACTCAAGGAGTTATAAAGGGACCAAAGATAATTTAAAAGGTTCCTACTTGCTTTGGTATGCAGACAAAAAAAAAATACTACTTCAAGTCTGAAAATATATAATGGAGAGTATATCTTCCATTTGGTTCTGATTACTTTTTGTAATCTACTGGGAGTTAATATAAGAGCACATATCTTCTGTACTTCTATAGGAGAAGTCTCCTCTACAGATAGGTATAAGAATTATACCAGCCACCAAGGATGTGAATTTACTCTGGTAAAATTGCTACAAATACCCTATCAAAATTATACATATAGTTTGGGGAATAAAAACTGGAAATTTTATTTTCAGTTACTGTCCCCATTTGATTATGTCAGCAATGAGGAACTTACTCAATTCATAAAAATATATCCTTTCTTGTGCTTTCAACATGGATCTTTTAAGAAGCACTTCGAATATCTCATACACTATAACAAAATGGAAGTAGTATTTAAAACACCCAGATTAAATATCAAAATAATAAATATTGCACGGTGCTGCACATCTGTTCTTTGTAATGTTTCCTACTAATGCAGCATAGTGCAGCACTTCAGCAAACCAATTCAAACATGAGAATCACTGCAGAGCAAAAGCTCTTGTCACTGTTTGTGATTGTCTAATGGTATATGGTCCAATCATAAAGGGCAGCTGACAGGCTGGTGTAAGAAATGAATTTTCTTCTTCCTCCTGACACATCAGGGTAAGGCCCCCTGCTGTAATGCAGAAAATCTTTTATGCAAAAAGAATACACCATCTTTCAGCACATGATTACTATTCAGAAGATTCTGATTAGGTTTTTTGGTGCATTTTTAAAATATTGATACAAAATTGCACAAAGAATAAACTAGATCTCAGCTAATGCCTTATCTTCTCCATTTAGTCATTCTGTGACCTCAGGCAAATTTTCTCTCAACGCCTTCATTTCCCCGTCTTTGAAATGGGGATGATAATAATAAAATATAGTTCCTGTAATAATAAAATATAGTTCCTGTATAAATGAGGATTGATGAGTATTTATAAAGAATTCTCAGATTGTGTAGAAAAGCATTTACCCAAGTACTATCAGGGAAACATTGCTATCTTTTAAAAAACTTAAAGAAATAACAATCATGCTAGAGCCCTAATCAAGAATAAATCAGACATGTTGTATAAAGTGCAACATTTCCCATTTTAAATAATTTAGACATATTGTCTAAGTCTGAAATATTTTCACCCTTGACATAGAGAGATCAAACAGGGAGCCTATGAGATAACTCTGTGGAAGAACACTGTGCCCATAAATGAAAACACTGATTGTTTGTGGAGTATGTGTTAAGCAGTGGTAAATACATAAATTTTCTCATTTAACCCTCACAACCTCTCTATGAAATAACACTGTTATTAGTTCTACTTTATAAATGAGAAAATGACACCTAGGGAATTTTTTAAAATTGTCCTCTAGTTAAAATATTCAGGAAGCTGGACAAAGCAGCATACACCTGTAGTCTCAGGTACTTGGGAGTCTGAGGCAGGAGGATCAAAACAGAGCAAGACCCTGCCTTGAATACACACACACACACACACACACACACACACACGTGTGTGTGTATATTTATTCAGGAGTAAGAGGGAGGAGATTTTGGACATTTAGGTACTCTGATAGCCAAACTAGAATCAACCTCAGCTTGCACTCTCAACAAGTCTGCTATGTTGTATTTATTCATGTGATGAAATAGTTAATATTTATGGGAAAGATGAGAGGGTTAAAAAACCTAGGACATTTTTGAGCTGGAGAAGAGGTAAGAGATTGATGCTCACCAGGGACAGTCCTCTCAACAAAGCACAATCGGAGAGTGACTCCAATGGGAGAGAAACACTTAGGTAAGTTGAGGGACTTATGGGGAGAGGTTGCCAGAGCTGGAGTTGGGGAGGGGGGACATAGACCTTAGCTAAATTGGTGTGAGAAATAAGAAAGAGGAAAAGGATTAGGCAGGCGGGCTTCCCATGGGAGTGTCAAGGACAATTATACCAATAATAGAGGCAAGGCAGAGGTGGGGAGGCAGGCTGGAGGCACGCTAGTCACCTGGGAAGGGGCCTCTGAAGGGAAGAGGTACTAATGAATGTGATTTATGTGAGTTCATGTTCATAAGGCTATATAAATGCAAGTTGTTATTGCTTGAGGAGTCTAACATTCACCAAAAGAAAAGTGTTACATAAGAGAGACATAAGATATTCTGTGCAAATTAACAAGGCTGTGATTCTGTGGCTAAGAACATCCTACCCCCAGCTGAGTAGCCATTACTTAGTCTGAAATGGTTAGGGAATGGATTAGCAGTACCTTCAGCAGTGGGGAGAGAAATCTTCAAAGCACACTCTGAAGAGACAGAGGTGCTGCTCGAGTTTTTAAAAAACAACAAGCAGTACCGGTAGATGGCAAAATGGTTATGTCGCTGGACTCCCACATAGTCGACCACAGTATGAGTCCCGGACCCAGTGGCTTAAAATTGACACTAGGACCTCATGGATGGGTGCCCAAAATCCCGAGAGAAAAATGAGAAAGGATTGTGGTGTGGCCATGTTATTGGAAATAGTAGTGGAGAAGTGGCATCCCTTCAGATGAAAACCATAAGAGGTCCAATCTTCAACTCTTTTTTTTGGATTTGAAATGAAATTCCATCAGCAGATCTCACAGTTAGTTGTTCTGTTTCTTGGGATGCAGGTTGACTCTGACTTTTCTCTGTGAATTAAATGGTAGCAGCTCTACACATTCCACATCCCTACCCCAACACCTCTATCTCGATCGCTGACTAATCTCTGTACTAAACTAATATGACAGGTAAGAGGCATTATGGCTCTTCCAAGTAAAGTGTCATGAGATCTACAAAACCACAGAGAAAGACCACATAATAAAAACATACACTTTGAAGTTTATGAAACATCTAGTATGTTTCCTGTCACATAGCAGATGATCAATACATGGCAGTTCATGTGGCTGTTCCTGCTGCTGTAGCAGCTGTTGTCACAGCCTAGACCATTTGCAATAACACTCTTGTAATGGAAGACTAGAAAAGAAATAGAACAGATGGCCCCTGCCCTTGATGAGCTCAAAGAATAATAGAACCACCACGTCAAACGGGAAGATGCAATTGCAGCAAATGGCAAGGCAATGCAAATATAACTCTTGGCCACTTCAAACATAGCACCTTGTACAGACTACAAGCCTAATGCACAGCAAATGCAAACTACAAGTGTCAACCAGAATAAGAAAAGTACTGAAGAAACTATCTCTCTCATATAACAAAACTGAAACCCTGAAAAGATTTACCTTGAAAGGGCATGGTCAACTCCTACCATGGCTGATTTTCTCCTCAGCTTCACTGATTCTGTCATCCTGTTCTACCTCTGTCCTGAGAGAGGAATAGAGTTGGGTGTGGGGGTGAGATTTTCGAGCATGCATCAGTGTGTGTGTGTGTGTGTGTGTGTGTGTGTCCGTTTACATCATGATTAGATGCATCATAGCTTTGGCTCCTTATTTTCTTGTTTAAATCTCTCTCCCTCTAGAAACTCCAATTTGTATGCCTTGAGACTTCCTGCTAAAGCCTAAGAGTGACTCTCAAGAACCCTTAAACTCAGAGAATCTTCCCATTGTAAGAGATATATTTCCCTCTTCTATGATTGACAATCAACGATAACTAAGTACATGAAACAAATAGAAACAGTAATCTTTCTACCACAGAAATTTAACAACAACATAAAGAACTTTAATGTGGCCATAATCTTTGGGCATCCTTTCACTTGTCAAAAGAGAGATGTTTACTGGCCAATCTTTGGCATGATGGTTAACGCGGCTGGATCCCACATGGACAACTGCATGGTTTGAGTTGCAGACCCAGAAGCCTGAAAAGCACACTGTTTACATGTGTGTGCATGCCCAAAATTCCCAAAGGAGAGAGAAATGGAGGAGAAGGGGTTGCGGTGTTATCATGCCCCAAGGAAGAAGGAGGCTTTCTCTCTCTCTCTCTCTCTCTCTCTCTCTCTCTCTCTCTCTCTCTCTCTCCTCTCTCATGCATGTACTCTGAGAAAATAAAAAATTAAATGCTAAATTGGAGCATCACTATATGTTAAAGAAACAAAAAGGAAGCCTGTAACCCAACCAGGATGGCATATATGGGATGCTCCTACTTGGCAGACTGAGGCCACATGGAAGGCCTAGGTTGGATTCCTTGTGCATCCTAAAAGCTGGGAATGGTGATATGTGCCTGTCATTACAGCTTCTTGGGAAGTTGAGGCAGAAGGATCGAGGCATAGTAAGACCCAGTCTTGCAAACAAAAACACCATGCGTGCACACACACAAGAGGCCAATGAACAAAGGGAAGAGTAGATGAAGCTGACAGAGAAGTAATGAAGGACAAGATTATTTTGTGCTTTATAGACCATTTGAAGATCTTAGGTTTTATAGAGAAGCAGGAAGTTGGAGTAAGTAGGGCAGGGTTGAAGAGGAGAGAATATAATTTGACTTTAAAAGAGTAAAGCATATTACTGAGATACAAGGGTGAAAGCAGAAAATCCATACAAAATCTATTCAAAAGACCATTGCAATGATCAGGGGAAAGATGGTGGCTCAAACCAGTAGTAGCAGTAAAGATGATTAAATGTCATATTCTGAGTACATTTAGAAGGTAAAGGGAACATCCAATAAGATATGGTGAGTGAAACAGAGAATAGTCAAGGAGGTTACAAAGACTCCCAATCTAAGCAACTGCAAAAAGTGAACTCATCATTAAGAGAAGTAAGGATCCTGCACATGTCTGGGGAGAAGTTCAAGGCACCTCTAGGAAAGTCCAAAGGAAAAAAATGAGAAAAGGAGGGATACTCATGAGAAGAGAGGGAAAAAAAAAAAAAAAAAAAACTTCCTTCTCACACTCAAATCAGTCATACAGTTGGGGATTCATTCTCTGTTTGTGCTCAGTTTGATGTAAGTTTGCTCACTTTCTCCTTCTCCTTCTTCTCCCCCCCCTTTCTCTCTCCCTTCCCCCCTTCCATTTAGCCCTGAAAGAGCATTTTGAAAGAAAGATGTGCATGGAAGAACACATTGTATCTACAGTTTTTGAGACTGTTATTGAAGAATCACATGAGGTCAGGAGAAAGTTGACTTAGTAATATTTTTATTTTAAACTTACAAAGAGATTGAATACCTTGTACTGTCTCTCTTGAAGGTAATTTGTCTCTCTTGATGGCTCTTTGTCTGATATTAATATAGCCACTACAGCTTTTGTTTGATAAGTATGGTTAAATCTTTCCCCACTCTTTTACTTGTAATCTATTTTTGTCTTTATACTTAAAGCATATTTCTTGAATACAGTGTATATTTAAGTCTTACTTTTTCATCCAATTTGTGAATCTCTGCCTTTTAAATAGGATACTAAGACCAGTTATGAAGGATCTTCAAAAAGTTTATAAAAAATATTTATTACAGGGGGACCAGCAGATGGCATAATACTTATGTTGCTGGACTCCCATGTAGTCAACTGCGATTTGAATCCCAGAGCTGGTGGCTTAATACATGCTGGACACATATACGTGCAGTGCATGCCCAAAATCCTGAGAGGAGAATGGAGGAGAAAGGATTGTGGTGTGGCCATCACCTGGAGGTAGGGATGATTTTTCACTTTCTGTCTCTGTGTCTCTCCAGTGAATACACACACCCTATAACAAAAATCTCTCTCAAAAAATAGTTTATTACAAAATAAATATGTATGAATTTCAAGACTTTTTTTACACCAACATAAACTCCTACTAACTCATGCTAATTTGTCTCAACAAGCTTTAGTTTAAGCCACACAAAGGACAAGACATCAGTTGGAAAAGAATAGGGTAGACCATAGCATGATTATTAAGGCAGCTCAATCCCACATAGCCAACTGTGTAGTTCAAGTTCTGGACCAGGGGCTTTAGAAACATGCCAGGCATGTGTGCTTTTGTGTCCAAAATCCTGAAGAGGGAGAATTGAGGAGAAGGAATTGTGGCAAGACCATGTCCTGTGGGGGAAGGGGGGCTCTCACTCCCATCCTTCCTCTGGTAAGCAGATATGCTCCCTGGCGATTTTTTTTTAAAAGAGCCCCTGTCAGTAACATAAAGTCTATAAAATTAAAGCAAGAACGGATGTCAAACTTATGGTAAAGTTTAGGTGGAAAAATGATGAAATCATTGATGCTTTACAAAAAGCATCATTGTCTCTTATGGAGACAATGTCCCAAAGTAATCAGCAGTTTACAAATGGATAACTCATTTTGAGAAGGGACAAGACCATGTTGAATATGATGCCTACAGTGGAAGACCATCCACCTCAATTTACAAAGAATGTCTTATTTGTGCCTTAATTAAAGAGGACCAATGATTAGCAGCAGAAGAAATAACCAGCGGGACCAGCAGTTAGCGCAATGGCTATGTCGTTGGACTCCCATGTAGTCGACCACGGTTCGAGTCCTGGACCCGGTGGCTTAAACTCACACCGGGTGTGTGTGAGTGCATGCCCAAAATCCCAAGAGGAGAATGGAGGAGAAGGGATTGCGGTGTGGCCATCCCCCCTGGGGGGTGATTTCTCGCTTTCTGTCTCTCTGTCTCTCTCTGTCTGGCGAGTGCATGCGACCTATAGCAAAAACCTCTCCAAAAAAAAGAAAAAATAGCCAGTATCATAGACATCTCAATTGGTTCAGCTTACACAATTCTGACTAAAAGTTAAAGTTGAGCAATCTTTCTGTTTAGTAGGTGCTGAAACGTGTGACCAGATCAACTGCAGACAAAGGAGAGCTTTTAATAGAGGTATTAAACAAGTGGAACCAAGATCCTAAAGTATTTCTTTAAATAACTTTAACAGGAGATGACATATGGCATTACTCGTACAATCCTGAGGTCAAAGTACAATCAAAGCAAATGGTACCAAGAGGTAGAAGTGGTCCAGTCAAAGCGAAAGTAGATTGGTAAAAAACAAAGGTCATGGTAACAGTATTTTGGGATGCTCAAAACATTTTGCTTGTGAACTTTCTGAAGAACCAAAGAATAATAACATCTGCTTGGCATGAGAGTGTTCTGAGAAAGTTAGTCAAAGCATTGGTGGAATAACACCCCAGGAAGCTTCACAAAAACATTGTTCTCTATAACAGCGATGTTCCTGTTCATTGTTCACATCTAACAAGGGCAATGAACATTTCAGTGGGAAATTATTAGGCATCCACCTTACAGCACTGATCTGGCTCCATCTGAAGTCTTTTTGTTTCCTAATCTTACTAAATCTTTAAAGGGAACCCATTTCTCCCAATTATTGATATTAAAAAAAAAAAAAGATTGTATTGACACAGTTAAATTCCCAGAACCTCAGTTCTTTAGGGATGGAATAAGTAGCTGGTCTAATCACTTACAAAAGTGTCTTGAACTTGATGAAGGTTATGTTGAGAAATAAGGTTAATATTATTTACTTTTATCTTTTTTTCTTAAGAGAAATTTTTTGCTGTAGGGCACATGCACTCACTGGAGAAACAGAGAGAGACAGAGAAACAGAAAGTGAAAAATCACCCCCTGGAGGGATGGCCACACTTCAATCCCTTCTCCTCCATTCTCCTCTCAGGATTTTGGGCATGCACTCACTGCACATACACCCAGCATGAGTTTTAAGATGCCAGGTTTGGAACTTGAACTGTAGTTGACCACGTGGAAGTTCAGTGACATGAACATTACGCCATCTGCTGGTCCCTATCTGTTTATCTTTTAATTCCATTTTTCATGAATCTTTTGAAGTCCCTTTGGATATTTAACCTGACTAGTACTACTTGGTTTAAATCTGCCACTTGCTATTTACTTGCTATTCATTCCATCTGTTCTTTATTCCTATTTTTTCAAATGTACTTACTGGGGTCTGTCAGGTGACATGATGGTTAAGGGTGCTGGATTCCCATGTGGCCTCCTGTGGTTCGAGTCCCAGAGCTGGTGACTTACTTTCTCGCTTTCCCTTTCTCTCTCTCTGTCTCTCTCTGGTCAAATTAAAATAATAATAAAAATAATAATAATAATAACAAATGGAATTAAATAAATAAATATTTTAAAATTAATTAATTAATTAAAATGTATTTATTTATTTCTTCCATGAGAGAGAAAGACAGAAAGAGGAAGAAGGAGAGAGAGGCACAGTCATCTGAGTGTTCCTGCTATAACCCACTGTTAGCCTTGACTAGTCCAGATCACAGCCATGTGCATACGTGGCATGTACAAGGAGGTCTCTGAATGTAGGTACTGCATTGCAGAGTGTTACATAACCTCTGCGCCACTGCTCCTGGCCTCATTTGTGCTTTGCTCATTCCTTCCTCTTTTTCTTTTCTTTTTTTATTAAGAATTATTTTATTTAACTTTATCCATTTATTTATTTATCATAATGGTCAGAGTGGTATAGAGTTAGAGAGAGACAGAAAGTGAGAATGCAAGTCACCAGGTCCAGGACTCAAACCACGATCAGCCATGTGGGAGTCCAGCACCCTTAACCATCATTCCACCTGTTGGCCCCATCCTTCCTCTTTTTCTAATGTCCTTTGGATTAAGTTTGTTTTTCTGAGTTATTTTTTAAGATTTTTTTTCCCTATAGGGTGTGTGTGATCACTAGAGAGAAAGACCAAGATAGAGGGAAAGTAAGACATCACTTTTTAGGGGGGTGCCACACCACATTTCTTTCTGCTCCATTCTCCTCCTAAGATTCTGGGCACACACACACGCATGCCCAGTGTGATCCTTTTTTTTATTTATTTCATTTTTTTTATACATTCAATTACCTTTTTTTTTTTTTTTTTTTTTTTTTTTTGGAGAGGTTTTTGCTATAGGGCGCGTGCGCTCGCCAGACAGACAGAGAGAGACAGAGAGATAGAAAGCGAGAAATCACCCCCCAGGGGGGGTGGTCACGCCGCAATCCCTTCTCCTCCATTCTCCTCTCGGGATCTTGGGCACGCACGCACACGCGCCCGGCGTGAGTTGTAAGCCACCGGGTCCGAGACGCAAACCGCGGTCGACTACGTGGGAGTCCAGCGACATAGCCATTACGCTAACTGCTGGTTCCCATTCAATTACCTTATTTAGCTTACAAATGGATATTTCTCTATGTGAACTTTCTCCCTAATCCAGTTGGTTAAACTATAAAATATCTTCAACAGATAACAAAACCTTGGCTTTTGACAGAAAGTGGAAGAATATGGAAGATTTACTGCTCAGTGAAGCAAGTCAGGATATGAAGGAGAGACATTGTATGTCCCCACTTAGTATATACTGAGTGTCCGCACTCTATGACTGAATCTGATTGACTAAAGGATATATAAACACAATAAATGGGTGTAAATACAAGATATAGTGTGTGTGGAAGAGTAGGGCCTGAGGAAGGACATTTAGAAGAAAAATAGGGAGGCAAAGCATTAATGGGACAAAGAAATGTGGTATTATCTGTTGAATATATTTTATAGTTTAACCCCGTGTGATTCTTAAGCCACCAGGTCCAGGACTCAAACTGTGGTCAGCCAAATTGGAGTCCAGTGCCTTAACCACCTCTAAATGCTGGCCCCTGGGTTGAGTATTTTTGATAATTTTGTCATATCTCTTTTGTTGGCTTATCAGATAAGTCTCTTTTTGTGTTGTTGCAGTGTCTGCTCTAGGATTTATACAGTAACTTATCGCAGTCTACCTATGCGTGCAGTGAAAGCAATTGCTTTCATTTCTCTCTTCCCTGGCCTGTCTTCTATTTTTCTTACACATTTTACTATTTATATCATAAACCCCAAAATACATTTTTTTTGCTTTAAGTGTTAATTATCTCCTAAAGAGAGTTAATATCTTTTATTTATTTACATGATCACTGATGCAGTGTTCCTTATTTCTTTCTATAGATCCAGATGCTCATCTGATATTATTTTTCTTCTGCCTGAAGTATCTCCATG